>VZSZ01001844.1:201813-327718 GCA_013398815.1 Ibidorhyncha struthersii
AGACTTGTCCCCCAGACCCCTCACCAGCTTTGTTGCCCTTCTCTGGACACACTCCAGCACCTCAATGTCTTTCTTGTAGCAAGGGGCCCAGAACTTCTTCTTACTCCCTATGTCTCAATTCTTTTCTCCCCACCATATCCCAAAGTATCCCTGCCTCTGTAGTTCTATGTTGTACTGTAGTTTATACCGTACACAAAATGACAAGGGGGGGACACTCACCAGCAGTTTGTAAGGATATTAGATTCAGTGTTAAGACATTGTCTCATACACGATTTTTTTTTCTGAACCATCTGAATTTCACTTATTATTAATGTTTCAGGATTTAATTGATTTTATTTTTTTTTTTCACTGCTTACTTTTCAGACTCCTGTATCCGAGCCATTATCTGGGCTGGGCTAGAATTAATCATACAAAAATGAATTTTGAAATGGAATTTTCAATATATTCCATTTGCACACCCGGAACAAACACAGCAAGAACAGCCGCTGTAATGGCATTTTGGCACTTCTGTTCATAGGTGGCAGGGGAAAGTACAGAAACACAAAAAAGAACACACACACCCACATACACCCCCAACAAAAAAATAAACAGGTAAACTAAATCTCCTTGAACCTGAGGTAAGGGTTGGGCTTGGGGCAGAGGTTTGACACTGTTCTTACTGGAGCTAATCCTAATGCAGTGTTTTCTAATTATACCGTAACCATTCCCCCTCGGATGGAGCTGCCTGTCAGCCCACTCTACAGTAGAAATGGCCATATGGAGCACTCTGCAGATGGCTGGGCAGTGGCATGTGTACAGCTGTGCAGGACGAGCACCCAGGTGTTTCAGCCTGCCTGTGATAGGCAGCGAGCAGGCAGCTCTGCAAGGGTGGGGAGCATACTCAGCAAGGGTGAAAGAAACCAGCAAGATGGGATTTGACAGAAAAGAGCAATAATAATAAATAACATTAATAAATAAGACTAAAACGCTTTTTTTTACCCGATCAGTATTTTACACTCCATCACGAGGAGCGAAGTCGCTTAGGCTTAGATGAGACTGTAAGTAAGAAATATGAATATAACACAAGTGTAGGCACACATGAGGTAGCTGAAAATCACGTTAAAGTAGAAATGAGGATGGATTTGTTTTGGCTGCCACATGAACTAAATGAGCATACCTGAAGCAGACAGGTAGCACTAGATTCTATCCCCAGACTTGCTCAGCTCTCGTTCCCAGAGCCGCTGCTACCTGATTCCAGTGCCTCAGCCGACACCTTCTACAGTTGTGGTCCCGTGCTAAATATAATGCTTAGACTATAGGGAACGTAAAGTCACCTTTCTGGCTGCATCCAAGTGTCTTTTGACTTGTGCTGGTGAAACTGCTATAGAAACCCCAGCTTTTTTTCTGTCACAGCTGAAGTTGGAAAAGATAAATTTTATGCTACTGTCAGCTGAATCGTCCACACAGCTGCATCCAGATCCAGATATATCCATACACACAAATAACAGTGCTGTGAAGCTGTGAACACAAAGGAAACATACATTGGAAAAGCTATTATAAAGTGCCAGAGAGTGTTTTATGTTCTACGAAAAATACTTATTACGAAGTATTTACATTGCTTACAAAGCTTTTGGAGATGCTTTAGAGAATGCTTTAAAATAATACATGAATAGGATGAAGATTTTCTTTAAAATAAAAAAAAAATCATGTATATATTTTATACGAGATGAAATGAGTGTCTGTTTCACCATTTCAGTGTCCATTTCAGTGTTAGAGGATTGGGTTTTATCCAAATTCAGAATTTTTGTTTAATATTTCACTGCAATTACAGAAATCAGAATTTCCTATAAATATTCTTGGATACTGGTAAATATATGTGGATTGTTAATTTGCTGAGGGCTGAAATATTTAGAAGAAAATTTTGAAAAAAATGTATTTTAAAAATATTGTCTCGTGAAAATTAGCATCATAGGAAACATACGTAATTTAATTAAATGTAAAAAAAAATACAACAATGAAAACCAATGTCAGCTTCTTTACTTTTAAATATTCCTTTGCACTATACGCACTGTAGACCTTGCATATACATCAGGAAGAAACAGGGAAAATTAAGAACGTCAGTCTAAGAATTTTTGAACTTTTAAAAGTGCGGGCTCCCCTCCTCCTCCTCCAACTATCATCCTAAGCCTGGCAAACTTTTAAATGATTTAGCACAATGGCCAGTATGTCAGGAGTCTACACCAATGAGGGTCTGGGATGAGAAATGAAGTAGAAGTGTATTATACATGCTCGAGTTTTGGCCATTACTTTTTAACAAATCAGAAAGTCTTCATCCTGTTAATCCTGACAAGAACTGAGTGTCACAGAAGGTCAAATGTAGGACTCATCTCACCTAAGGTTAATCATATAAAAATTAGACTTCTTCTTGGACTTCTCCTCCTCTTCCATGGAGAAAAGGAAATGAGAAAAATTGCCTTCTGGATACACATCTCTCTCTCCACTGATTACAAAAAGAGCCCAGACAACTTGCTTAGGCTAGGCTAGCTTTTACATAGCTGCACAAAGAGGGACGAAACCCATCTGTGGGGTGAAATTTTCAAAAGTGCTTACATGACTTAAGTATTCACCTTTCATAGGCTTTCCAGAAATCTGGGTTTCTAGATTACTACATTTGGAGCTTATTTTAGTTCATATCAAATGAATAGACAGGCACATTAGCAAATCCAAGTAAGCTGATTATGTTGTTTAGTTCTCGGTGTGTGTTTTAAGCATACCTTACAATTTCTTTGTCTGTTTTTTGTTAGCGCATACTTGGAAAAGCAATGCAGAAGATGTATGCAGCCTGATGGGGATACTGAGTTCAGAAAGATAACAGAAGAAGAAACATAGAAGAACCTTCATTAAAACGGCTCAGGGGAAGAGGAAATAACCCCTAATGAACCTGCATTGCCACACAAAAAAAATGTCCTTCTATAACTAGTAATCGGTGATTGTTTTATATAGTCTGAGGCATTAAAGTAGTTCTTGTATTTATACTAGCTAAAGAAAATTGCAAACTGCATTCAGAGTCATACCTGTCATCTCTATTTGATTATTAAATACAATTTGCCTAAAAAATAGGATGTAATACTGTGTTCTACTGGTTATATTCCTGAGAGGAGGAGAAACTCTCCAGATGAAGCTGTGATGCACGATAGAAAGATTTCATACCTGACTGATAAAGCACAGGTATGAAAGATTTCATACCTGACTGTTCATGGCATCAATGGGTTTCACAACCCTCCACCTCATGACTAACTGTAGTAGTCAAGGTTAAAGCCCTTGGGCACCTAAATTCCCATTAGTGAAGGCTCTTAGGCACTTAATTCTGGCACGCACAACAGTTTAATTCTGCAAGCATTACACAGTGAGGTGCGAAGATCCTGCCTAAATCCCAGCTTGGTTAATAAAATAGATATTTCCAGGATTGTTTAACCTGGGTGGATTCATCGTGTAGCCAGTCTGTAAGAAAGGCAAAGGAGCAATTCAATGGTTGATGAGATGTGAGGGAGCTAAGCTTTGCTCCTCTTCCAGCTGAACCCACACCTGCCTGAGGGGTGCCCACTGGTGGGGTGTTCCAAGAAGGGATTTTCTCAGACTCTTCTGTCTCACTTTCCAGGAAATAATTGAACACCTACAGGGCCAGAAGTAGAGCAGAATGACTTGGCAGCCTGCTGGTTAGAGCACTCACCTAGAATATAAGATCACTGCCTTCTCAAGAGAACGTGTAAATAGTCCAGAAAGGGTGGAACAGCTTCACGATGTAGAAGTGAAATTATTCCTCCTCTTTAACCAGGTGTTTTCAATTTACATAGTAGATGACGGTTTATACCACTTTGGGAAAGCGGGAAGGGAGATGGAGGAGTGGGAATTGAATATTCCTTGCCATATCGTTATTGCTATAAGTGGGATAAAGAATGCAGAGCAGGGTAAACATCTATTAAAAAAAAAAAAAAGACACACATAACTAAATTATTTTTTTTTTAAAGGCACCAACCTTAATGCTAATGCTTAATCCAAAGCCTGTAAATTTCTAGATTTCCAGTTAGGCACTTCTCACTATTACAGATTTAAAAATTAAATTTCTAAAAACTGAACAGCAATTAAACGTACTGCTGTCTTTGGAGGAGTATATCTTTCAGGAGTTTCTGGTGAAATAGAGCTTCAACAGATCCATGACACTGCAAGCCCATAACTAGTAGTCCTCCTCTTTCTTCCCCACAGCCAGACATTGCTACAATTTCCTTTTAAAAGGTCCTGGTATTTATCGGACACTTTCCTCAATTGCCTCAACTCAGTATATCTACAGAAAATTGGACAATAAAAGTGACTGATCAGTGCACTGAAGGATCTTAGTAAAGCCAGTAGTGGAGCAATACCACAGCTGTGGCAAAGAAGGGACTCAAAATCCCACTCAACAGTGCATGAAAAGGCAAGACCAGCAATTACAGTAGCTCAGGCTGCCACCGAGCTATAGCCACACCATTTTGGCTTTGCGTCCCTTTTTAGGTACCCTGATTTCCCCAGCTATATGGAATACATATGTGGAATACATCCGCATCCACAGTATACAATTTGGAGTTATTAACAGAAGACTAGTGTTCAAATCTCTTCTGTGAGTCTGTCCTGTTTTGCTTTTCAAATATCATGAGACAAAATCCAAACCAATATCAGATATATTTTCCTGAGGGATCATTCACCAAGACCTTTTGTGCAACTCCATCTTAGCATCCTCATAGCTTAGATATAAATAGAAGCTTTTTTTATCTTTTTTTTTTTTTACAGTATAGCATACAAAGTGATTTCTCTATCATATCTGCTTTTACTTTTGTTATTTCCAGACTGAGACTCTGACATTGTAAACATTTAATTTTAAGCATGTGAGTAGTGCCATAGAGTTCAAAAAGGGCAACACAAGCGACCAGAGGCATCTGACCTCAATTTAAACCTTAATCCTGTGAAGATTTTCGAATATGAAATCAATATGACTATTCACACTGTTAAAGATAGGAATGTGAACTCTTTGAGGGTTGGGACCTAAATAGAATAGACCCTTTTAATTTCATTTGGTGCAGGAATTCCATGTTTCTGACAATTTTGTTGCTCTTCTTATAACCTTGTGTATTATTGTTTTGACGTTTTGGAAAGATCATTATCTCAAGGGTTTCAGCAGGACCAAATGTGTTTGGGTGAGCTTTCCAATATCAGCCAATAATATCTTGTAAGAAAACAGAATTTCCACAGTTTTGAAAACTATAACTACGTGCTAATAAAATAATGCATTCAAATGCACCATTGAACCTTCACAGAACTCAGGCTTCTAATGGAGAATAGTCCCCTGCTGGCTTGTGTTGTGAAGTATTATCTCCACATGTATCATTAATTTTCTTTTCATAATATTAGGCCTCATTAATCCATCCCTAGTTGCCTTGTATTTAAAAATAGAAGTTATTAAAGTGGATTGTTCTGAATTGTATAGTAAATAAATTATATAGGTTATTTGGCTCTTAAACTCATGTCATAAATATGTATTATTATTCATACGTATATGCATATAAGTACAGACATACAATCTTATAACTGTCTTAACAAAACAGAAAATGAAGTTAAAGGAAAGCCAGTTCTTTCAACAGCTAATAGTGCCTGTTTACAGGGACTTTGCTAATATGTAAGAAACAGGCAGCCTGTTAATTTACTTTTAAAATCTGTTCTCAGTACGCATCTTTGAAAATCCAAGTCTAGGAATTCAAGGTGACATACACTCTGCCTACACCCTGTCAAATTCCCTAAAAGAAATCCAATACTTACCTACTTTTGCAAATTGTCTAATTCCCAAGGCATTTAAATTAGGTGTTTTCATTCTTAGATTAAAGCCCCCTGGGTGCTTGATATTAATTCCCAAATATGGGAGCTGCATTCACACCGGGCAGTGCAAATAGACACCTGAACTCTGTGAAAGTCTTTAGAGAAGCTTGACAAACATGAACTATAGGACTATAATTAGCATCCTCTGGCATGCTGGCTATTGATTGGGATTATTTTTTTTTTCTCCTTTTTGTAGCAGGCTGTTCTAGGTCAGTGCTAGGACCCTATTCTAGGTCCTAGGCTACTCAGTAAAAGGGGACTGAACACTTACATGCTGCAGAGTGCCCAAACCACCAGGTCCATGGAGTTTTTCCGCCCTCAGCTTCTTTACCATCAAGTAGTTCAAAGTCACAGGACAAGAGGAAAGAAAGACTGATTTTTATTTGGTAAGAAAGGAAGTAGATGGCTTAGAGGAATGAGAATGAAATTGTTCCTACTCTGTGTCTGGTATCCTTCATGCCCCAAGGCTGCTAACTTTCTGTATAAAGGATGGCCAGCAGGTTGGCAAGGGCAGCTGTGAGCAGAATGGATCACAAATGATGAAGACAATTTGTGTTTCCCCTTGGTTACTAAATTCTCAGGAGAAGAGGTAAGAAGAGGTAAATCCTGATTTCAGGATGACATAATGGAAGAAGACACCTTTATCCTATACACTACCAACATAGAATATTGGCACTATGTAGAGTACTGACAGTAAGAGCTCTCTCCTCTGAAGCACAATCTGAAGTGAAGCATACCATATATCCCTGTCCAAGCCTCCAGAAGTATCTTCTCACACCGCTGAGGGTGTAGGGAATTTGGGTATCTGTGTAGCCTCCTCTTGCAAGGACCAATTCCCTACATTTTTGGAGACGAAGTACTCACCTTTACTAGACAGCTGGATTCCTCTTCAGTTTATACTGGAGCATCAATAGCAGGGAATATCATGTTGCATTGTTTCGCTTTACCTTTTTGCTTTGTCTTGCTTAATTTTATTCTCTAGTAAATAACATTTAGTAGAGATCCTACTGTTTTTCCACATTCAGATTTTTCCTTAGAAAATTTTACTAAGTTCAGTTTACATTTTTCTACCCTCGTGATCTAACTACCTGTAGTTACTTGGATACCTGAATGTTTTCTCGTACTATCTTCATGAACTGGCAAAGTCTAAAATCAGTTTTCTTCTAGGGAATGGACTGTTTAATCAGCTCTGTGAGTGATAATCATGTCATGAGTTTAACTGTCTCCTAATTTTGGAGCACTGCAATAAATTAAGTTAATGCAACGTTTTAGTCTGTCCTGCATTGTGTCATTTCTTCATGGCTTATTTCTGTCATTCTCAAGCTCAGTCATTTCAAGCAATAACTGCCAGAGAATTGCTTCCTCCATTCTCCCAAACTTCCTTTCCAAATGCATTCTGCCTTTAAATGTAAGACAGACTGTAAGTTCAATATCTTGCAGCCCTGCAGGGTTAGAAACAGAAGCTTTATCCCATTAGAAACAGATGGTTCCTACCTTCCCAATGGGACATACACAGCTCTAACTAGAGTCCCTGGAAAGTCCTGAAACAGTATGTTGTGACAGACTCTTCTCACCTGCAATCTTGCCAGTTACTAACTTACCCTGTAAACCTACCTTTTAAAAATTGGAAGATGAATGAAAAATACAGTAGCAAAAGAGCACCAATTTCAGACAAAAAAAAAATCCTTTGGCTTCGAAAAACGATATAAAATAAAAACTGGAAATGTAGTAACATAACAAAGACTTCTAATTTCACTGCTAAATTGATGTGCTAAATATAATTCAATGACAGGTTGTATACAACATATACTGCTGCTGTTGATTAAGGATTTCCTCTGGCAGAATGACAGAGGGCTGAAGTCTGTGAGTTTGATTTACGTCAGCCAGTGATAACTTTGTCTTACCAGTAAGTCAACAAATACTTAAGAACATAGAACTAAGATGAAATTAATTTTTTAATGTAGCTCAGCTCCTGATATTACAAGTATGTATATTACATAATACTTTTAATAAATTAAACAAGTTCTACTTTAAAAATAGGTCAGACTTTTTTTGTCATCAATCTTCCTGTAGATACCTCATTGTTCTTATGGAATAAATCTTACTCTCCTTTCATGCCTACGTATGTTAATGACCTGACTAAGGCTCTTGTTTTTTTTTTTAACCCTGTGTCAACATTATCAATTAACTTCAACAATTTTAATTTCTTTTTCCTGGTGTTCACTCCTTGAGTATAATTTCAGTCCTTCTTGGCCTTCTTTTCTATGTCTAAACTACCAAAGAACATTTTGTTTCTTCTTGTTGAAAGGCTTTCTCCTGTTCTTAAGTGCCCTTCTCCAACCTATTCCAGCCTGAATGCAACTTTTCTTGACTGTAGGTGATCAGAAATATATACACTATTTTTGATGACATTTTACCTTGGCCTTGTACAATGTCATTGATTCCTGCCTGTCTCGTCTGAAAATGCTTCAAATGATACTTTGCAGGATCACATTTGTCTTTTTCATGGTCATACTATTTTGATGGCACATAGTTGTCTATGATGTGTAGAGACAGATTCTCTTCCTCAGTCATTTCCAAGTGATGAATTCCTGATTTACTGAAAAAAAATGTTGTTATTAATTCCTAAATGCATGACCATATATTTCATATTATTGAATTTCATTCTATTCCTATTTTTCCAGTACTCAGGGTCATCCAATTCTTTCTGCGTGATATCCTAATTTTCCTAACAAGTTATATATTTCATTTAACTCAATATCATATTTCTTTCAAGGTTACTACAGAAAATATTAATGCAACCACTCAAGAGACCAATCACTGAGGAACTGCAGTGGCAGATTCCCTCTACCTGAGTTCTTTCCTGTTCTTTACTCCTGTCACCACCCCTCCTTCTCCACTTTATAATTCCCAGATTAATCCTTTTTTTCGCCTCTTCTTAACTAACAATTCCTGTGTGGTATCAGATTGATTAGATCTGTTCTCTTTCTCTGTCTAGAAAATCAATTATTTTTCAATGAATTCTATCAGGTTAGACTGGCAATATCTTATTCTTTCTTTCAAAATGTCTTTCAGAAGAAGCCTTGCATATTATTATTTATCAGACTAATGGGTTGTCGCTCTGCCCTCCTTTTCATACTTTATCTTCTGTTCTCCACTAATATGAGACAACTCAGGAAATAAAAAATTATTGCAAATTCTGGCTGTGAGGTTTGTAATTCTACATTACATTTTGCTCCAAGTTCTGGAACAGAAATGATTTGGTTCCTCTGATTTGAACACTTTAAGATGTTTTTATTTTGCATCTACCTCAGTTGCAGTAATGTCTATTTCTGAACCTCTGCTCACACACTCATTACCTTACCTTTGTCTTCATGTTCAGCATCATCAGTCTCATAGAAAACTGAGGAAAATATTCATTTAAATACATATCTTTCTGTTATCATTGCATATTACTTCTGGTTCTTCTATACTTAATCTTTTTTATTGATGTGATTGAAGCAACTTCTTACAGTTTGACTCACAAACAACATATAGGAAGTATAGAAGTATAATCCATCCCAGTTTCTCTGTTTTTTTTTAACTTTGTCCCTATATGTTCTTCTTTCCGTTGGTATTTGATCTATTTTCACTCCAGTATTTCTTTGGATCACTTATTTACCCAGTTAATTTTGGAACACTGAAAGATTCATTCTCCTGCTCCTTTGGGTTATGTGATTCAGATGATTTTGCCCCTTTGGTTTAAATAAAATCCATATCCTCTTTCCATCGAAGTTCCTGAGTGCTATAGAGTAGTTGGTTTCACTGTTTGCTTCCTGTAGTTTATCAACAGTTGACCTTTCAAAAGAGAGAACCTTGGTAACAAACTGACTCTTCATTTATCTTTATTTTTAATGTGAATGGAACAATAGGTAAACAACAGATTTTATTTTTTTTTAATGCCATGGCCAATCAGTCTATACTGTAATTACTTATCAAAAATGAACTAAAGAATGAGTGATTCATGTTGATTCGGTGACTAGCTCGTGAAGTAGGCACTGTTGTTTTCAGAAAGAAGAGAGGTAGAGGAGTCCAACAAGTTGAATAATGAGATTTTTTAACAGGAAAAATAGCTGGTATTTGGTACAAGCAACAGACTGCATTGGCAAAATCTATACTAGAACTGCAAACTTAGTGAGGTCTTAATTCTAGTTGTTCCTTACTGATTCATTTTCTGAAGATACTAAGAGGAGTTTCCACATAAAATAATTCATAGTACTTTGAAGAATATAATGACATTTTCTTGAAAGTCTCTTCTCTAAATATGGGACAAACCCACCCACCCCTGGTTAATCTGTGAGATTATCACTATTAAGGTGGTCTAGCTGCAGATGTTGTTTAGTTGCTCTAGTCAATGGCAGGATCAGAAAATTGAGCATAAGTACATCTTTACCTGAATATTGATCGTACAATATCTGTCTTTGTTCTTTCTGGAATTAGCTGGTGGCCTATTGCCCATTAAGAAACAGTTACCTGAGCAGAAGCTAATGTTACAGATGCTATAAAGAGAGCAGAAGCAGAGCAAACAGATTTAAATCAGCTCAATTCCAACAAAAACTCTTTCATCTTGAAACAATTTAAACTCTGCCAAGGGTAAGTAAACAGAAAGAATATTTTTTCTTTCACCTTCAACTGTCAGTAGTTGCTTTCACACTTCCTGTCTTAAGATATGAAGAAAGTTTTCGTATCTTCCTGATACAAGATTCCCTTAAGCTGTTAACATGGTTATTTTTCTTAGTTTACATAGTTCTTACTCTATTTACATGATATTCAGTTGTGAAACTTTTCTAAACCAGAGTTCCTTGCACAGATACAGAGATATCAAAGCAGCTACAGCAGCAATATCTTTTTTTCTATAAATTGTGTTGATCATACAGAAAGCAACTTTAGCAACTGAATCTAATTTTATTTCTGTATCTATAACATCACTCTAATTCTCTGTGATATATTTACAATCTTTATGTATGTTCATACATAGAAATAAAACCATTTACATATATAAGCACCAGGGAATAAGAAAGATCAAAAGAATTTATTATTTTTTAAAAAAAGCATATAGATTCTGTATGTTTGTTTCCTTTTAAGTCTAATGTACCTCTTTTCTCAACTAAGAAAAGCCACAGGCATATTGAAGATCTATCCTGACTGTTAGAGTACTAAATTTGAGTGTCATTAGAAAATGCCAAAAATTTGGCTGACAAAAATATTCTTCAAAAGTGAAACTTTTTTTAAAAAATAAAACCTAACATTTGCAGTCATACTAGCTGTTCCTGCTGCTCAGAATATAGGAATAGGCTGAACAAAGAGAACATTAATGCTTGTTCTTACAAGTAGAAGGGCCCAAATCTGCTCATCTGTGCCCGCTAGTCAGAGGTCCTATCCTCTCAACTGTACCTATGGTAAGTATTCTGTGGGTGCTTCTTATTTAAACTCTTCAGACTAACCCATATTATTTCTGTTTGAAACAGACTAGGAAGTGCTTATGGAAACTAGTTCATTTGCTGCTCTTTAAGACTGTACCCTCCATAATGAGGGAAAGTAACATCTGGAATTACAGCCCTCTTCAGTATCTATCTACAGCCTGAGAAAAAATGATGGAGAGAATTAATATAACAATTTACAATGATCCTTACATTGTTCTCTTACTTAAAAGTTGCTTATTATGATTCACCTGACTGGTTCATCTGGCTCCAGCTGTTTAACAACAGAGACTGATAGTTGGGAGGCCTTACAAACAACCTAGATAGCATCAATTCCAGTTGTGCTGATCTGAGAAGAAATGCTTGGCTGTCCAGGCACATTCTTCACAACAGCATTTAAACTTATGTACTCAGGAAAATATCTTCAGGACTGAGAAACAACATATTCTGTTTTCATATGTGATATTCTGTTAAATATCACCCTTGAGGAAAAATGCGAAGTACAGAGGTGTTCCGTGACTGCCATTGCAAAATATAGAGAGACAGACATTCCTGTCTCCAGTTTGTTTTGTGACGATTTAGTGGCTCATCCTGCGATTTCTGTTATGGCTCCCAAAATACTTTGAGTTCTTTTTCTGCTGCTTTAGATTCCTTCTGTTTCAAAGAAAACTGATTGGCACGCACCAAGTATGTCCATCTTTGTTCCCTCCTCTCAGCCTTTCACATTTGACATGTTAGGGAATTGGCAATTATCAACAGATGGTGCAAATTAGAATGTCATGATGTTACTTTATTTTTTTTTCCAGTGGCAGGTTATCTTTCTAATAAATCCAGGGGTTAAGAAAACACAAAGATAATATTTCCCTTCCTTTAGCCCATTCACCTTTAGTCTTGAAATAAGTTCAAGAACCAAAACTAGTAAATCCACATATATTGCTAACTCACTGATTTCATTGCCCTGGTAACTATTCCTTAATTTATCCCTTAATCCAAAAGTTTGTCCCTTAGTTTTATCCCTTAATCTGGAAGTTGACAAGAATGAAAACTAATGTCTATTATCATAGAGGAAAATCATTAGATATGAACCAGTCATTTAAAACACCTGAATGAGAATGAGAAATATTTAGTGAACTAAGGACTGAAAAGGGTAATGTACAATTGCATCAATGACTACTTACTGAAAATTGAAATCAAGGGAATATTTAAGAGGAGCATGGCTCTTAAAAGTGGAAGCTTCAAATTATTTGCCACTCAGTGATCAAATGTTACCAAACACTAGGTTTAAAAACTGGGTTAGGCTTGTTGAAGTCTATTACAGAAATGAGGTGTAGATCCTTGTAAGATTCTTATTACGCAAGGATAGTATTATTTATTATTTAATTAGTTTGAGATAAAAAAAAATAATTGTCATTCCATTTGTTTCCTTGTTAGCATGTTGTTGGGAACTAATGAACTTGCTATCAGATTCAAAATAAATAAAGATTAAAAGCAGAAAAAATATTAGGTATAAATTACTTTAATCTCATAATACATAGAAAAAAAAGTTACTCTCCAGATTAAAAAAAAAAACAGTCCTGATTCTCACTTAAACTGGCAGTTAGATTTATTAGAGTTAAACATTTTTCAGGGAATAATTTGGTGCTCTCTGCTTAATTAGACACCTATATCTGTTTCAATAACCACAGTTTGGAATAGAATGATATTTCAGTGTTTACATTTTATCATTTACTGTCTGCTTAAGATTATTTCCCGAGCCATTTATTTTTACCTTGGACACTCAAATCCATGGGGGATAACTTACAAGGAACCCACAAATGCTGATAAACCTACCCAAAGTTCATATGAACCCTATTTGAAACTTCAAAGCTACCTTGTTAAAAGACTGTCTAGAAAAACCGAAATGGAAGGAGGAAGTTTACAGAATGTGGAAAAAGGGACTGGCCACTTGGGAGGAATATAGGAACACTGTCAGAGTATGCAGAAATCCGATGAGGAAGGCTAAGGCCCACTTGGAATTAAAACTGGCAAGGTACATCAAGGACAAGAAGGGCTTGTTCAGTTATATAAGTAACAAAAGGAAGGCTAGGGAAAATGGGGGCCCACTGCTGAAGGAGGTGGGTGCCCTGGTGATGGAGGCTGCAGAGAAGGCAGAGTTACTGAATGCCTTCTTTGCTGCGGTCTTTACTGCTAAGGCCAGCCCCCAGGAATCCCAGACCCTGGAGGTAAGAGAAAAAGTCTGGAGACAGAAAGACTTTCCCTTAGTTGAGGAGGATCAGGTTAGAGATCATTTAGGCAAACTCAACACCCACAGATCCATGGGCCCCAATGGAATGCACCCATGAGTGCTGAGGGAGCTGGCAGATGTTATTGCAAAGCCACTCTCCATCATCTTAAAGGTCATGGAGAACAGGAGAGGTCCCTGAGGACTGGAGGAAAGCCAATGTCACTCTAGCCTTCAAAAAAGGGCAAGAAGGAGGACTCAGGAAACTACAGGCCAGTCAGCCTCACTTCCATCCCTGGAGAGGTGATGGAACAGCTTATACTGGTTGTCATCTCTAAGCATGTGAGGGAAAAGAATATTGTCATGAGTAGTCAACGTGGATTCATGAAGGGGAAATCATGCCTGACCAATCTGATAGTCTTCTATGATGGCATGACTAACTGGGTAGACGAGGGGAGAGCAGTGAATGTTGTCTACCTCAACTTCAGCAGGGCTTTTGACACTGTGTCCCATAACATCCTCATAGGTAAGCTTAGGAAATGCAGCTTAGATGAGTGAGGTGGATTGAGGACTGGCTGAATGACAGAGCTCAGAGGGTTTTGAACAGGGACACAGTCTAGTTGGTGGCCTATAGTGGTGTACCCCAGGAGTCAGTACTGGGTCCAGTCTTGTACAGTGTATTCATCAGTGACATGGATGAGGGGACTAAATGTGCCCTCATCACGTTTGCTGATGATACAAAACTGGGAGGACTGGCTGACACACCAGAAGGCTGTGCTGCCGTACAGCGAGACCTGGACAGGCTAGAGAGCTGCATGGAGAGGAACCTGATGAAGTTCAGCAACAGCAAGTGTAGGGTCCTGCACCTAGGAAGGAATAACCCCACGCACCAGTACAGGTTAGGGGCTGACCTGCTGGAAAGCAGCTTTACAGAGAGAGACCTGGGAGTCCTGGTGGACAAGATGACCATGAGCCAGCAATGTGCCCATGTGGGAAGAAGGCCAATGGTACCCTGGGGTGCATTAAAAAGAACGTGGCCAGCAGGTCAAAGGGGGTTGTCCTCCCCCTCTGCTCTGCCCTAGTGAAGCCACATCTGGAGTACTGTGTCCAGTTCTGGGCTCCCCCTTCAAGAATGGCAAGGAACTACTGGACGGAATCCAGCTGAGGGCTACGAAGATGATCAAGGGACTGAAGCATCTTTATTATGAGGAAAGGTTGAGAGACCTGGGTGTGTTTAGCCTGGAAAGGAGAAGACTGAGAAGGGATCTCATCAATACTTATAAATATCTAAACGTCAGGTGCAGAGGATGGGGCCAGACTCTTTTCAGCAACAAGACAAGGAGCAATGGGCCCAAACTGGAACACACGTCCATCTGAACATGAGGAAAAACTTCTTTATTTTGAGGGTGACAGAACACTGGAAAAGGCTGCCCAGAGAGGCTGCAGAGTCTCCTTCTCTGGAGATATTCAAAATCCACCTGGGCACTGACCTGTGCAACCATCTGTAAGTGAACCTACTTTAACAGATGGGTTGGACTAGACGATCTTGGCAGGTCTCTTCCAATCCCTACCATTCTGTAATTCTGTGTAATTCTGTGAATTTTTGAATATTAAGAATATATAAAGATTAAAAAAAAAAAAACACCACCAACAAAAAAACAACAAAAAAAACACAAATAGAGTTCTTTCCATTTTCACATATTTATTTACCTGTATGAATTTTCTTGGCTTCATTTTTTCATTAACTGGGGATCTGCCAGTGTCCATGTGCTAGTTGTTAGTGGTTTTGAGCGTCCATATTTTCAAAGCAAAGTTTAAATAAATAAAATGATATTAAAACAAGTCTACAGAGATGATGTCTTGTAAGCTTCTTTTCTTTGCAGTGTTTTATTTCCTACTAATTTATTGAACAATGTCCTTTTAAATATCGATGATGCTCTATCTGTTCTGGAAACAAATATAATTACAGGGTTTCAATCTTCACACACTTCTTCCGGGCGTATACTGGTATACTAACTTAATTACCTGTAATGGAATTACTCTTGATTTACACTGCTTTACCTGAGCTGCAAATCCAGCCTATGAAATACTTGACCTGGTTCCTGCAAGCATATATACTGAAGTTTGCAGGCTTTTACATACACTAAAGATATGGGCAAGTACTACATAGGCATAAAAGTATTTCCATTTCTATATGGTAAAAAAAACAGATCAATATTTTCATATTGCTTCCCATGAAGTTTCGCATAGACCTATCTTAGGCTATATAGCTATACAATGCATCCTTGAGCTGTACAAACCAGTCTAGGCCAGCTTCTACTGCCACCTGTTTTAAAGGCAGAATTCCTATCAACTTCAGTGGGAGGAATCCCTTCCCTGGCAAACATTCTTTTTTAAACTGCTGGAAGGAAACAAAGAAGCCACTTTAAAACAAAGTCCATTCTAGCAGCTTAATATTTGTTATTTTTTTGATTCCTTTTCAAAAAGAGTTAAAGAAGCGTGGGCACTTGTATCGATGAGAAGACCCTTTGCCATCAAGGCTTGAGCACAATGTCTTTGAAAGACCCTTTTTACAAATGCTAGCATTTGAAAAGGACAAACAGGGAAATAAACCTCAAAGGGGATGACAAAAGGATATGGAGAGGAAGTGGGTGGGTTAATGCATCTGAGAAGCAAAGCTCCTTATAAAGGCATTGAAGAGGTTTAAGGTTCTATTTAGTGACAAAAGGAGTTATGGAACAGGACATAATTTTCCCACAGGATTTTTGTCTTTTGATGTTTTTGAAACACAAATTTTCAAAAAAAAAGGGATAGTTTGTAATTTAATAGGCTAAAAGTTTGTGTAATAGATTGTGTCTATTTATAGAGGGGAAAGGTAGGATGCCACCAGTATGTCGATGTATGTAAAATCTGTTGAACTCAACATTCATTGGGAAAACTATTAGAAAATTTGAGAAATGTTGAGTACTATTTGAATGCACACTAATTTTCCTTCTCCAGTTAGCGTGTGTGAACTCTCTCTGTACATTACAGTCATCTAGTCTTGACCCAGTTTTAGGACTACATATGCCATAAGCATTGCCTTAGAGCTTTATGATGGAAAGAGAATCTGGAAGTGAACTGCAGCATTGCAAAGTGCCTATAATTCTGACCTCGGTAAGGTAATCTAAATCTAGGCCTCTGTACTTGGAGTGGGCAGTGACTGAAAAAATGAAATAGCCTAGGACTTAGTGGTCCTCTCAGAGGATATCATCTCCACCGTTAGAGTTCTTCTGGAACCTTTTGAACTGTATTTTACCTGGTAAAAAAAAAAACATAGAATGAATTATAATGTTTGTGGAAGGCAAAGAAATGAGTGAAAGAAAATTCTTCTTTTCTTTTACATTAGAAGCAAAGTATTCTTAGTCTATGTGTCTTAAGTAGGTTGTTCATAGAGATAACCTCTTTTCTTGGGTCAATGCTGTTTAGCTATTGCAGCAATACAAAAACTGTTTTATCCTCCTGAGATGTAAATTTCCCCTGGTGCCTCAGGCAGACAGACCCATTTATAATAATGTGAAGCCACTACTCACTAATCTCCTCCATATATCTGCTTATATCATGGCATATATTTCCATATGCATATCTTCAAAATCGTACAAATTTATTTTAATAGTTTGCTTCTAATTATTTAGACTACCCTGCTCTGCCTATTGCACCAGATGTCAGCACAATGGAGGAACAGGGCACGTGGTCAGAAATCCTAGATTTAGAACATTTTGAAACGCAGCTGAAATTCAACATATTTTTGTTCAATCATTCTAAAGTTTATGGAGGACTTACATGAGGATAGCCCCGTGCTTAGCTTTCCTGTTGGATTATGGTTGTATCTTATACTATGTCTTCAGTGGGAAAAAATGGTGACTTGAACAAAGTTCGGAACTGGCCATCAAAAACATCATGACAGTGAACCTTACATTATTATTGCTTAATGCCTCTTCTTTCAGTGGGCACAAAGAGATTAACCAACATCTGTATGCTTTCAGGCTAGGTCCCAATTGTCTTATGCCAAGCTCTGTGGTGATGTTATTCTGTACTTTTGCTAAGAAGGCCAGCTTCCTCTGGTGGTGGTGTATCCACACCGTTGCCTATGGGATGGAGATGGCTTAAGCCGATGGTCCTGACAACATCCCAAGATGAGGGCTGTACCACTCCTATCCTTCCTTAGCTTAAGCCTACCTATGTTACTGTTACACACTCAAAAATGCAGGTACAAGACAGCTGAAAAGCCTTTTCTCAGATACAGACATAATTCTACACAGAATTAATAGTCACAGTTTGGTTTCAAAAACATGCCCAAGTCCATGCTTGTGATCCAATGCAGAAGCACTGTCAGAGCTCCAGCTCTGAAGCTTACCTGGCAAACGATTGCAGGGAGGGAGAAGAAAATTCAAAACATACGAGGGATAATTTCACTTGAAACAACACCATGTTACTTTCTTAATTTGTTCGAAATGTTTTTTTTTTTTTTTAAGTATTTAATTGTAAAAATGTGGTAAGAGACAGGGAGAGGACAAAGTTGAAAAAAAGACACAAAAATATTAAGGGAGTAGAATGAGGAAGGCTGATAGAAAGACTGAGCGACAAGTGCTGGAGGCTGGAGAAAATACTGATCACAACATAGCAGGAAAAAATGCAGCTTATTCTGGAGAAAATATTGTCAGGATCTGCTGATAGCACTGCTCAGGCTTCTCTGCTAGCTTCACTCTTTGGGGGATTTGTTAAAAAAACAATAAAAAGGAAAACTCTAAATGCCATCCTGAGTTTCACAGGTTATATTAAAACCTTAAATTGAGTGAATTTATCCCTAAGCTTTCTTTTACTGACAAAATATCATCATTTGATTTAGTACTTCATAGCAGAGGCTTTAACCTACCTGTTCCTTGTGACAGTTGAATCAGTACAAGGGGAACAGAAACTTAAGTACCAAGCAGCAACACAGCTGCACCTCCTTTACATCCACTTAGGGAAGCCCACACTGTCTTGCATTTGTATAGTGAAAAAAGGGACAGGGGAGGGAAGCTGCCCAACAGGTCTAAGGCCTTCCATGTTTCTATTACGCCATCAGACTGCCCCCATTACTACCCAGAGGCTAATTCAGCCTCTCTGGAATTTTTCATGAAGTCCTGCAGGCTGAAAGCACGCCAGCCTTTTTACCAGCGCTTCTGATTTTGCATCAGCACAATCACATTAGTAGAAAAACACATGGGAGAATCAAATCCCATAAATGAAATAGAAAATCCCTTTGGATGATTAGTTCAGACCAATGTTAAAAGAATATTTTGTGTGCATGTCAGGTTCTTTGCCAGTCTCAAAGTAGTCATTTGGATTCACTTCATTATAGGCACTGCAGTACCTTAGGAGAGAAAGAGAGAAATAGAGCGTGAGACAGAGTAATAATAACCCTTGAATGATGAAGTCTTTCTCCTAGCGCAACTTCAAATAACTCAGACAACTATCTTTTAATCAAATATACAAGCACCAGTGTAACTGAATTCAGCATAGCTGGCATCCATGAGGAGAAAAAAAAAACAAACCACAGAGGAACGCAGAGGAGAAGACGACAGTAGATAAAATGGAGGGAGCACTATGTCATGGGCTTACACTTAAATAGAAGCATGAATACCAACTTGACAGCAGAATAAACACACGCTGTAAAGATGGTCTGATCTTTTCCTTTTTAAGTCAATAGGACTTTCCCCACTGATTTTAGTGGGAGAGAAAGCAGGCTGTAATTCTCCAGCCATGCTTCTTTCTACCAGTCTGGTTCTTGTTCTCTGCTGCTCCACTTTGACTTTCTGTCCTGCATTCTCCACCCTCATCCTGGTGGTTCCTCTTAATTAATGTTCTCTGTTACAAATTTTCCTCTTCTAGTAATGCCTTTTCATTTGCTCTGACACTGGTAATTTAAATAACCAAAAGTGTCATGGTATTTCAGGAGCAGGTGACCAGGTAAGTCTCAATGTGGATTAAAGGACAAAGTTGGATTATGAAAAGTAGGATGAAAAAATGAAAGCAGAATTCAGACTCCTACCATACTGTGTGAATTCTCATTTGTCCTTCCTATGTTGAGTGGATGAAATACTTATTAATTGGCTTTACCACTGGGCTTTTTTCCAGATATGTATTTCTACATAGAACTTTAGATTCAAATACTGATTCAGCAAAATTATTTACTAGAGCTGAGCTTGAAGAGTATAAATAATAGAGATGACCCAAGTGTCTCATATGAAAATTTCCTCCATTAAAATCTGGCTTCAGTTTCAAACAAGAGTATCCTGTGTAAGCATGGATTTCTTCCAGATATGTTGTTTATCATGATTTTTACCTCAAAATTTAATCAATATTTGTAGAAATCAAAGTAAAGGATTTTTTTTTAAAATGTCTGATGAATTGTTCGGGTTTTTTTACTTAGACCAGACTTCAGTAAATATTTTAATAACTGTTCATACAAACATTTATTAATGTGTCATGAAAGCTTTCAGAGGAATGAAAATGAGCCCAGTTTGAAATTTGTTAAATGAAAACAGCCTGAAACTTGCTGTCAATAGTATTTTTTTCCTTTTCAATGTCTTTAATGAACAATTCAATTGACTTTGGTAGAGCTGTTCCCATTCTTTAACCCAGGTATGTACTTAAATATCTTATTTAATGAAGGTGGAGTGGTTGGTTTGTGGTTGTTTTTTTTTAATCTCATACTTGCATCTCAGCAGTAGGATTCATCTACCATTAGCTATCTCAAAGTCACATGTCTAGTCCAAGCTAGTTATCTAGTCTTCTTCTGTGGTCAATGGAGAAAGATAATTATCTCAAGAAGGTAATTCCTTCCATCCAACGATAAGGTGTTTGTGACTGGTGAGATGAATTGCCCTCAGAAGGCACTGAGTTTGCTCTGACTGTAAAGGAAAATGAAATAGCTGTTACGACTAGAATCTTAAAGGCTAGACAGCAGTGGTTTGGAGTGATGAAACCCTTGCAAGATATGATTACTTAATTTCTGCAACTGTTTTGAATTTTGTTGGCTACTCTTTCTGTAGTGAGGGAAGCATCTCACAGCAAAAAAAGTAGATACTGAGCTGTTTATAACAGCTTATTACTTTTCATTCTTTTGCTGTTGATTATCCTGCATTGACAATTCCTGAGGAGTTTTCCTCCTTCTCTCACCCTTCTTATCAGCAATTATGCTGGTTCTATACTAGTCTAATTCAACTGAACTTATGACTGGTCTTAATTTTGAACTCCTGTTTTATTCCTTAAATGTCTTGTGAAGCAGGAGAGGATTTATATTCCTGCTAAGCACTGACTGGATCAGAACTGGTTTTCCTTTTATAAATATTTAAAATATTTGTTTTCAAAAAATGAATAATTTTTTTTAAAAATAAAACATAGTAAATAAGTGTGTTATCTCCTCTGATATGCAACAAGTCATATTTTCCACTTTCTATCCCACATGTGGTGAGCCAATTTGCTTGTTAGATGTTTTAATATTGTACCAATAGGTGGCACTAGAAATTTCTTTATTTTTGTATAAAAAGGATAGTGACAAGAGATTTATCTTTTTATCACTACAGTAGAGCGTTAAAAGAAAATAAGATCTTACAAGACCTGGAGAGAAGAAAAATAGCAGTGCTGGCATGGCCTGAAGCTCTTTCTTACAACTATTCGATCCCTGCAATGTAAAGGTAGCATTGCCTAATGAACTTGTAATTCTCTTTTTGTACTACGTATCCTCACTTGCTGCAGAAATTTAGGTAGCATGAGGACTTGGGTTATATTTCTGCTGGAATAAATGGGCAACACTTGAATGGCTGAAACAGAGTTCTGTTTACCGAATAAATGTTAGATCTGGTAATTAACACTACCTTCTGTGGTATCATGAGGCATGTCTGGATAATATAAAAATTTGTTATTATTTTGGCAAATTTACTCCAGAGTTCTATAATGATTTTTTTTTCAACTGAAAGCTTTTTAATTGGCTTCATAAACTGAGCATGACAATACTCATGAGATGTTGATGATAGGATTTTTCATGGCATCTTTGGAGGAGATCTCCAAACACTTCTTTACAACACCTTTAATTTGTGCTGTGAAGAAAAGTGAAAAATGGAATGATTAGGTCAGGTTCTTTAGTCTTCGTCTTCTGAACTCCCTTAAGAAGGTCTGAACATTCCTGTACATGGGAATCCAATTTCTTTATCTACACTTATTTCACAGTGATTGTCTCAGAGGTTCAATATATATATAAATATTTTAATTTATTATGTAATAAATGCAGATGATTTTTACAGAAGTTGAATTGTCAGTGTTCTCTGGGTTTGGACCATGAGATGTATATCAAATTTTGGGTGTCTTCTCTTAAAATGAGTTGTAAGAATACATACTGCTATATAATCCACAGGTAACGTTTATTTTTTTCACTCACAGTGATCTTACTTTAGATATTTAATGACACTTAAACACACAAGTTAAAGTATAGCATATAGTCATTTTCCTAAATAAGGATTCCTCCCTACCTCTATATCTTCTCTGTGGTTAACTACTTATTAGTTTCTCTTAGTCTGATAATGAGAATGTGTCATGGTTTAGGCCCTCAAACCAGGACAGATTGTTATATTTAAAATATATGGAATGCAATAGCAAGAAGTACTTTCTGTAGTGTTCTGGTCCCTGCCATAAGATTTCTCCAGTGTGATATTTTAGACCACTTGTAGAAAAGGTTATCAATAGTGAGAAGGAATTGAAGCTTTTGCAGCTGCAATAGATGAATTATATTTGAGGATTTCAGGAAAACTTCATTCCATCCACAAATTATTTTCCACCAGCATCTACACTATGGCCAAGGAGCTCAGGTATGTGTGGTTCAGCTTGGCGTAGCAGGTGGTATAAACTACATTAGCAGGTGCAGAATCACACAACATAGAATTTAAAGGGACTTGAGAGCCATTTCCACCCAGAAATAGGTGGACCTCCCATTTGCAATGAAGAAAGAGAGAGAAAAGAAAAGGATCTTCACAGCCCATACCGCCACAGTTTTATTAAATGATGAAGGGACAGCAGTGCAGCTACCCTCTGTTCAGACCACTAGTACACCTCTTCCTGCAGACAAATTCCCACAGTCCTTTCCAGCCTTTTAGCTATTGAAACAGGCCTTTCTGGTAAATTGACACCTGATCTAGTTTCATCTTAGCTTTAAGGCAAAGGTAAGCCACAAATATCAGTAGTCATACCATGTAAATACATATGTATCAATAAAAATCAGGAAAATAGATCCTTTAGAAAAAGAGGTAAACAGTCTCATATGTACTTATCCTGGTTTTATTTATCTTTACTCCTTTACCTTGGAACTATAAGTATTTCAGAAACTATAAGCAAACAGATAAGCATACATACCTTATCTCATACTTTAAACTTTTATTTATTCTTGTGAAATACATACTTCTAACTCAAGCCAAACATAGCATCATAGATTCATAGAATCATAGAATAGTTTGGGTTGGAAGGGACCTTTAAAGATCATGTAGTCCAACCTCCCCTGCAGTAAGCAGGGACATCTTCAACTAGGTCAGGTTGCTCAGAGCCCCGTCCAACCGGACCTTGAATGTTTCCAGGGATGGGGCACCTACCACCTCTCTGGGAAACCTCTTCCAGTGTTTCACCAGCCTTGTGGTAAAAAATTTCTTTCTTTCTATCTAGTCTAAATCTACCCTCTTCTAGTTTAAAGCCATTACCCCTTGCCCTTGCCCTGCGGAGTTTGGCCAGGCCCTTCCTGTGCTTCACATTGGTGTGGAAGGAACCCACACCCTTCCTCCAGCCCTGGATCACACAGGCCATGACACCCTCTGGTCCGGTGATTAATGCTTTGTAGGCAATTCATAATTTTGTGCTCAAAACCAGGCACTGAATGGAAGCTGGTACCCAAGTGCCTGGAAAAAATCTCTAAGATTACATTAGATCAAAATGCAAATTATTGGGGGCTTAATCCTGTGAGCTACTGAGTAGCTTCAACTTCCACTTAAAGTCCTGGGAATGGGTGGGGGAACGCCTGAGAGAGATAACTCAACACCTTTCATGACTGAGCTCAAGATGAATTAGTGCAATATACCCAGTGTCATGTCTTATTGCTTAATTGACTACCTCTAGGTATAATATAGCTGGCTTTATCACAGAAAAATCATTTTGATTTATTTGATGCATTGTATATCATAAGGAAGTGTGCATGAGGTTATTAATGTCTTGCATAGCTGTGATATATTCCAAGGGCACAGATAATGTGTTTCATCATATGCAGTACTAGCCTATTAAGACTATTACCCTGAAACTTTCTATTTTTATTTTTATGAATTTTATTTTTTATTGTATTTTTCCTCACATTGCCTGCTCTGGATGTAAGACTTGAGTAGCGCTTTTGGCATAAAGGACTACACTGTAAATATTACAGAACTTTAGTTGGAACACAGCAGTTGGAAATATTGACTGTAATATAAATGCGGATTATAACAATTCAATTTGTTGCTAATTTATTATAGACAATTGAGCTGTTAATTGTTCTCTTTGGCTCATAAACCTCAAGGTCTGCCTGTGAGAGGTCAAGTGGCTGGGCCATGCTCTCTAAATAAATGTAGCTCTGTCACATAAAAAATAAATGTGTTTAGTGAATATGATTTTTTTCCTCATCTTTTTATATACTTTCTGGACTTGTTAGAAGAATAAGGTAGATTGTTTAAAAGGGCAAATTTTAAAATATACTAAAGCAGTCTTGATACTAAAGAATTTTGTCACAAAATTCAGTTTGTATGTTGAGTGTGAGACATGTTGATACAGGGAAAAAAAAGTCACGTGTGACTTTTCCAGGAAAGGGTTAGTAATTTTATTTAAACAGTCCAAATACTTTAAAGAAATAGGCATTCAGACTTGAATTCCAAGATTTGTTTTTCTTCTTCTAGGCTTTTGGGTTTGTGTTTTTTTTTTTCAAAAATTGAGGTTTTCAGTGAAATTCAACCTTTTAGGTGGTTATGTTCTCCTGGAAACAGGTTGCATTTTGTCATGCTCCACCAATACTAGTCATACGATTAATGATTATGCTTTCATGCCTTTCCACAATTATCTCATGCCTTTTCAGAATTATCCCCGTATACTGAGATGTTTAATTAAATTCCTCTTTACACAGTAGAAAAAGTTAAAAGTCAAAATTTGCTTATTGCCATTCAAAAAGAAACACCGTATAGTATGTAACCATTATGATATATACATCATGTACCAGTGCATGCAGTATCATTTAGGATGGGCAACTCAAATGTGTTTTGCTGTTTGACTTTTTAGGTAAGAGGATTCTTAAAGCGGGATGTTAACCTGTGGGTGTTTATCACTGGCTCTAACTCCCAGTGAAGACATGCCTATATCATGCTTTTCACTGTTTTTCTATTCTAGTGCAGTCACTTATATTTAATATCAGTGTGAAAGAGAGGAGAGCTGGGCTACTAGCATCTTAGGTTGGCATGTCACTGTTTAGAAGTGACTATAAGAGATTCACTTTCTCTTTTTCTTCTCGCTTCAGGGCCTCAGTCTTGTACACTTGGTACCACTACCCACTGCCTTTCTCCCACCTGAAGCCTTGTGTTAATTGTATCTGGCTGGTGGAAATATGCAAGGCTTAGCCCAAGAAACTGCAGATGCCAAAGGAGCTCTTGGAGGTATGTTAAAGTCTGAGAAATGTTTCCATCTGAAGATATTTTTCATACTAGCCATCTACTATTTGGCAGGGTACCTGTCACATTACCTCAAATAAAGGGCACGCTAAGTCAAACACTTAATATGTTCATGTCATGACAACACATTCATCAAGTTTAGATCCCCATCTCTTCCTAATAGCACAACAGAGTTGTTTTCCACGTAAGTATTTTCGTAATTTATGAGGTCTACTTAGGAGAAAAGCTGCCTGTAGCTAATTCAAATATACCAAGAGAGCAGTATTGTACAGAATGTTTTTACATTTACTAGGAGCCTGTAGTTTTACAGTCTGTTGATATATCAGTAATAATCTTTGAATGAGAATAAAGGATGGACTGAAACTGCTGAAAAAACTTTCAAGATTAAGCTTGCAGAATTCCTCTGAAAAATATGCTTTCTTTGTGTTTCTGAACTTGAGCTGTTGTCTGGCAATACTTAAGGCACTGAACTTTCTCCAAGTGACTTCAGAAAGAATCTTGGAGGACAATGAAAGAGTCCTGAGGTTCAATTACTTTTGTTACTCTAGACTACAACATAAAAAAAAGTATTATATGTATTAAGTATCTAAATATTTAAACTCCCATCATATCAAAAAAATGACAACATGGCACTTAAAGCAAAAAACATAGCAAAACCCAGCCCATAACTAAGATTTCACTGATTTAAATCTACTTGTAGAAGTTATTATAGCTTAACGTGTAGTGGGAGAACACTAGGCTGGCACTGGATGATAATAATTTCTGGAAGGGAAGAAAAGCTGTAGTAAAGTGAAATACTGAAAAGGAGTTATATACAATCCACAGACCATTTAAGGCTCACTAAAATTCTACTGAAATATGAAGACCTGAAGCTTGGGTTTAAAATGATCCCTGTGCTTTTAGCTACATTTTTTGAAGAAATAACTTTTCAGTTATCCACAAGCCTCCACCCAGCCATTGTTAGAAACAAGTAATATACTCATTTTAACTTCTGCTTGTCATTTTTTTTCTTCCACAAAAAATGAAAATAAAGAAAAAAAGAGAATAAACAAATAAGACATAGAGCAGAGAGATTTTCTGCTAACAAAGGTAGGAGGAGGGATTGTCTTTAAGAAGATTTAGGAAATATTTTCCAGTTTGCTTGCAACAGCTATTTAATTTCAGTCGTTTTCTCTAAAGACACACCATCAAACATTTGGAGAGAAGAGGATAAGTATCTCCAAATGCCTAAAAAAATCTAAAGGTAGTGGTTAGAATAACAACAGAGAGATCTAAATCTATAGAACTAAACCTCAACATGAAAATGCAAGCCTAGATTGATTGAGTGCTGCTACACTGCAGTGGATTTAAGGATACTTTTCCATTTCTAGAGAGATCGTAATGAAAGCTATCAAGTAGTCTTGGTCAAAATGGTTCCTCCTTGATCTACCACATAAAGAATGCATGCAGTGCTGGAAAACACTCTGGTGTATCCTCAGCTGGTCAAGCATAGTAATAGGGCCTTTAAGAGTAAATTGTGGTTTATTCAGGTTTTCTAGTTGTTTCTTTTTCTCTTCCCCCTCCTCNAGATTCAAATATTTATCGTTCATCTATTCTTCTTCCAGGAAGATTACAGCTTACTGGCATCACATAATTGATGCGGTATAAATCTATGCTTTCTTGTTCCCATTTGAGATCTCTGCAACTAGAGCCATGTGCAAAAACATCCAGTTGTCAGAAACACTAGAGAAAACTGTTCTGTCAGAGTTTGGAGAACTGGGAATTATTTTCAAAAATACTAAAAACACATTATCTTTTATACATTCCCTAAGGCAAATGTATTAAATACATCTAATTTATCAGACTTAGTAGGTCTCAGTTAACATAGAATTATTTGTCATATACAATGCGCTACAACCACCAGAGAGCTGGGATGATTCAGATGCGCGTGGAGAGCTCACACGAGAGTCTCTGTATCTTAATAGCCCATGTTAGCTCTCTGATGAATTCCTTTTGGGAACCATGGAAGGGAATAAGGCAATCCCAAACATAAAGATGAATTGGTGCTATGTGCTATTAACGCATGGAGCAGGCAAGATAGATTACTGAATCTGCGCTTTTTTTCTTTCTCATTTTATACTTCCCTTGTAATTTCTGTGTGGAAATGAATTTTTTGTTTCCTCCATAAATGTGAGTGGACTCCTAGTATAATGAGTCCATGATGCTTTATCAAAGCCTTTAGGTACTACCCATATAATAGCACCTATTCTAGTACAGATTCAGTTAGCTTGAAATCTTCAGTCAAAGAAGTGACAGGCAGACCAGAAGCTTTGCAACCTTATAACTTTCCCACTGCTTGTGGCAATAAATTCTGTTGCTTCCAAACCCCTGGAGTCCCCATACACAAAATCAGACTCCTCAAACTGCGTGCAGGGAGGGATGGGAGGGAAAAATGCCTTTGACTCTCAGTCCAGCAGGAATATTTTTTTCCCATTTTAAAATATTGCAGTGCCTTTTTATGTTATCATAATAGTTTGCGAGTCTCTACTTCAGAAAGAGCACACTTATGTCAATGGGATTTAGTCCCTTAAGATATTCAGCCAGCTGGCTGCTTTTGAGACTCAGTCCCTTGTCCAGACCAGCAGGCAACAATTTTAAGCCAAAGTCAACAGAAGCAAGATGCATAAAAAAGCCATAACCTTTTCCCTTTTTTCCCCTATTTTGTTCCAAACTTTAGAGAGAAATAAGACAGAATAGTGAAAAACTGTATGCATTAAGACTATCATTTCTTCTATATCAATCATCACAAAAAGAAAACTAATACTTTCATACATTTCTAATCACTAGTAGAAAACTCAGCGTCTGAACCATGACACTTTAATTTTGCATCGGTACAATACTTTCTGGAAAGAGTGCACTGTGAGCAGAACATCACATAGTGGGGCCCTGTGGAAAAGATCTATGCACCATTACAGATTGAAGAGTGAAGACGTGCCCTGGATACTGTTTTCAGTTTTGGTTATGTCATAGAAGGACTGAAAATTGTGTGAATATGAAAGATCTGTAAGAGAACAGCAATGACCACATAGGCGCGACTGAGCAAGCTGCATATTCTCTGGAAGCAGAGATTAAGAATTTAGGATAATTTAGACCAGGAAACAGAAAACAAAAAAGGGATATAATGAAAGTACTCTAGGTGTTGTAGTATACTTATTGCTAGATAATAGGTGCTGGATGTTAGCCTGACATTTAAAAACAACACTTTTAAAACTGATGTTGTTACTCTTATAAGAGAGAATTAATCTAAGGAACTCACTTCCACATAATATTTAGCAGAGTTTCCAATCCAAGCCTAAAATCAGATTAACCTTTTGTAAGACTTAGCATTGTACAGAACTGAAAGCAGTCAATGTTCATGCACCAGGACATCAGCTGCTCACCAAATGCTGGCAGGGCAAAAGTTCTCATCCATCAAGGGCAAGGAACAAGTGCTTTGATTTAGCTAAATATTCTGTTACCCTCTGAAAACTGAATGACAGTAGAATAGTGTTTCTTTGTTCAGTATTCCTTAAAGACACCCAAATATTTTTGTGTTACTTACACTTTATAACCTGCAATCGCTACCAGCTCAGCTGAGATCTGAATGCCAAACTGCTTTCTCTTGAGATATGCAATTTATTATCTTCAGTGGGTAATGAAGTTTCTACCCAAATGGAATATATCAAGAAGAGTAGCCAATTTACACTGCATGGGTAAGTACAGCTCACAAGCTTTCATGCAGAGGCGTAGAGTACCAGATCAGCAGCAAAGCTATGTGCTCCTTCCTGCACTGAAGAAAGTCAACACAAGCTACTGCAGCAGATACTGCTTGATTCCCTGAGACTCAGCTGCAGACCTGATATTATACAATGGAGGAATAAAAAGCCATTTCCACTTTCCTGTACAAATTACTCCTTGAGCTCCCCTTTTCTTCTTACTTCCTGAAGGTGTAAATTAAGTGTTTAGTGGCCATAAGATTTGGATGTATTGCCCAGAGGGCAGAAAAGATTTACAAACGCTGGTCATTATCTATGCGAACATTAAGTTAGAAGTGACAATTACAATTCAGCACATTTTCTCAAAGCTAGATTGACTGCAGTATGAAAAAAAAGAAAAGAAAAGAGAAAAAAAGAGTTGTATTATTCTCTCTGATTTGAGGGAAAGTCAAGATCACAATAGACTTTATTTCAGTCATTGTGAAGGATGGGAAGAGTTACATACCATTGTTCCTTATTTCTCGAAGTTTAAGGAGGGAAAGAGCAGCAGTGTTGTAAAGCTCTGAAAATGAATGTCCAAAGTATCTCTTTTTTCAAGGAATATTAGGAGGCATTGAACCTATGACCTACTTGTAGAGGTAGACTTGTAAGCATTTAATAATAATAATAGTATTTAATAATAATGATAATAAGGTTTGTGCATGAAAATAAATCCTATTTATCAAAAGCAAGTCTTTTGTATTAAGACGTAATGTAAAATATAGAGATTTTATTATTTAGTTTCTTCAAATATTTCCAGGTTTCCTTAGTCAAGTGAAAAGCATAATCACAGAGCTGTGTTTCCAGATTTGAGGCATAAAAATGAAATGAAGTATAGATCTGAGCGCTCACCTTTCTAATGGACATTGAAAAACACATTCTGTTCCTGAGGGTCCCTAGGAAAGCACTATAGTTTCAAGCTGCCAGTCTATACACCTTTCTAACTGCAGTGAACTGATATACACTTCAGTTGAGCAGGGAAGTCAGGCACTGAATTAATATTTTATCTGTTCCTGTGTTCTGGGAAAAGAAAAAGGTTTCTTCTGCCCTCGAGAAAACAGTAGAATTCAACGATGAATGAAGAGCAAAGAAAGAACTGGTTATTAGCATTAAGAATTCTGCATACTCGGTCAGACATCATACATAAGGTAAGTCACAATGAGCTGGCTATACAGAAATTCTTCCACGGTTCAGACTCCAAGCTGCAGCTTCACACATTGCTGAAGCATGAAATTTTATTAACATTACTTGTGTCCAATGATTTAACTACATTGGAGCTTGCAGCTTAAAAAAACAACACTTAGCCATACTCCTATAAGCATGCCAGTGATAAAAGGAAGAGTAAGGAAGATGTGGACCCTTTCTGGAAGGAAACAAGAGACCTGGTCATCCAAGATGTGGAAAAGGCTGAGGTACTCAATGACTTTTTTGCCATCAGCAAGGGCTCTAAACACACCACTCAATTCAAAGAAGGCAAAGGAAGGGACTGGGAGAATAAGGAACAACCCACTGTAGGTGAAGATCAAGTATGAGACCATCTCAGGAACCCGAAGGTTATGAGACCATCTAAGGAACCCGAAGGTACACAAGTCCATGGGACCTGATGAAATCCATTCACAAGCCCTGAGGGAACTGGTGGATGAAGTTGCTAAGCTGCTTTCCATTATAGTTGAGAAGTTGTGGCAGTCTGGTGAAGTTCCCACTGACTGAAAAAGCAGAAATATAACCCCCATTTTCAAAAAGGGGAAAAAGGAAGACCCAGGAAACTGCAGGCCAGTCACTCACTTCTGTGCCCAGCAAGATTATGAAGCAGATCCTCCTGGAAACTCTGCTAAGGCACAAGGAAAATAAGGACGTTATTAGTGACAGCCAGCATGGCTTCACCAAGGGCAGGTCATGCCTGACAAACTTGGTAACCTTCTCTAACAAGGTTACAGCATTGGTGGATAAGGGAAGAGCAACAGATGTCCTCCACCTGGACTTATGCAATGTGTTTTACACTGTCCCACATAACATCCTGGTCTCTAAATTAGAAGGACATGGATTTGATGGATGTACCACTCAGTGGATAAGGAGTTGGCTGGATGGTTGCACTCAAAAGAGTTGCCGTCAATGGCTTGATGTCCAAGTGGACACCAGCGACCAGTGGCGTTCCTCAGGAGTTGGTACCAGGGCAGGTGCTGTTCAACAACTTCGTCAGCAGCATGGATGGTGGGATTGAGTGCACCCTTAGCAAGTCTGCTGATGACACCAAGCTGTGTGGCGAGGTAGACACACTGTAGGAGAGGGATGCCACCCAGAGGGACCTAGACAGGCTGGAGAGTTGGGCCCATGCGAACTTCATGAAGTTCAACCAGGCCAAGTTCAAGGTCCTGTACCTGGGTCAGGGCAATCCCAAGCACAAATACAGGCTGGGTGGAGAACGGATTGAGAGCAGTCCTAACAAGGGCTTGGGGGTGTTGGTTGATGAGAAGCTCAGTGTGAGCCAGCAATGTGCACTTGCAGCCCAGAAAGCTAACTGTATTCTGGGCTGCATCAGAAGTGTGGCCAGCAGGTAAAGGGAGGTGAATCTGCCCCTCTACTCTGCTCTCATGAGACCCCAGCTGGACTATTGCTTCCAGCTTTGGAGTCCTCAGCACAATAAGGATGTGTACCTGTTGGAGCAGGTCCAGGGGAGAGCCACAGAGATGATCAGAGGGCTGGAGCACCTCTCCTATGAGGACAGGGTGAGACAGTTGGGGTTGTTCAGCCTGGAGAAGAGAAGGCTCCAGGAAGACCTTACAACAGCTTTCCAGTACCTGAATGGAGCTTACAAGAAAGCTGGAGAAGGACATGTAGTGATAGGACAAGGGGTTTTAAAATGAAAGAGAGTAGATTTCAATTAGATATCAGGAAGAAATTTTTCACTATGAGGGTGGTGAGACACTGGAAGAGGTTGCCCAGGGAAGTTGTGGATACCCCATCCCTGGAAGTGTTCAAGGCCAGGGTGGATGGGACTTTGAGCAACCTGGTCTACTGGAAGGTGTTCCTGCCCATGGCAGAGGGCTTGGAACCAGGTGATCTTTAAGGTCTTTTCCAGCCTAAACCATTCTATGATTATACAAAGATGCTTTTTCAGTTACATCAGTAAATAGTAATCCACAATGAAGAGAAATGTAAGAAACCCCCAACCATCTAAGATTTATGTGCTGTTTAGGCTGTTATGACTAACCCTAAACGCAGAATATCATTGGCTTATTGCCATATCAGCTTCTGTCTAGAATCCTAAGCTGTTAAAAAAAAAACATGATTCTGCCATAGAAAACTTGTTTCATTAGGAAAGCTGATGATGAGGCCTACAGATCCCCTGTTCTCTTTTCTCTGATTCAGCTGGTTTAATCTACATCACATCAGTAATGGGCAAAGCCTGTCACAATCTGAAGAGAGATTTGTGGAACCTAAGCTGGTCATTAAGTAGGCTGGTAATGTTCTCCATTTCACTTTCTTGCCTCCAAATTCCTAACATTTTCAAGGCACACCACAACAGCGTTGAACAGACAATAAAAGTTTTGCTCAAAATCCACTCCACAGTCCCTGAATTTATTCTTTCTGTTTTCTCTCACCACCTTTGAAAACAGGCTGTCAGCTTTCAGTGGGAAGGAATGGGCAAGAAATCCTGTCCTTAGAAGAGGCACAGCTGGAGGAGGCCAAATAACTGCCAGCTGGAGGACTTCTGTTCAATAAAGCTCCTCTGATGGCACAGAATCTGCAAATATCAAAAACATGCTGTTGAAGTGAATTTGGTTGTCTGTATAATTTCAGGCTTTTCTTCAGGGAAAAGGAACTGTACAAGAGGTCAACAACTCCATGTCAGTGAACATCATGGATACTACACTTATCCATGGACATCATACATGATCAATGGTAGAAAACATGTCACAGAATTAATATTCAGGTGCAACAAAAGCAGGGTTTCGCATGTGGTTTTGCCAGCATTTCACTGATGTTAATTACTAATGGTTTCTTACATCTAAGAAGGAGTTGATGGCAGTCTTAAAAGCAATCCTTGGTCAGCTGTGACACAGACAAAAACCTTCTTTTTTCCTCAGTGAGAGAATTTTTGTTTAAAGCCCTCCCCAAGTCAGATTTCTTATATTTTCTAGATTGCCGATGTAGGGACTTCAATCCATGGCATTACTCATTCCTTGGCTGCTGGAGACTTCCTGCAGCTCCTCAGACTGCATTGTTATGATTAATACATGTCTGAAGGTCTTACATCATTACTGTTGACGTATCTGTAGAGAATGCAGAACCACAATTCTGTGATTACCATTTGCATCATAGTATTTTACTTTGAGGCCTTTCTGCTTTTTTGAAAGAGAATTTAATTAAAAACCTTGCTAGCCTTCAGAGAATAAGCATCCTTGTTTCTTGACTTTTAGCAATAAGGGCAAGCTCTCTCTGCTGGTACATAAGCTTCTAGCACTGGAAAATCCTGCTTATTCATGCCAGTGGGCTAAACAAATAATAAGGCAAGCACAGAAAAATATCTCCAAACCTAAAAAGGCTCAAACTGAGATCAACTCCCTAGACCACCAACAGTATTAGATAGCTAAGAGAAAGTATAGACTAATGATTTTGAGTCACTGCTATAAAAATATTTAAAAAACAGATAATAGGTCTACACAACCATAAAAGTGGGATCAATTTTCACTGAAATGCAGCCTCAGACATAGCTGGGTATAAAAAGTCATAGCAAGAGAAACATAATGTATAAATTGTACATTTAGCCTTCATTTAAAGTAATGTTTAATTTGTTCTCCCTAATGATTTTAACCATGCAACTGATTAATGCCAGTAACATTGAAGAAAATTGGAAGTAGAATAACTTCAGGTGTAAAGTGTGGATACTTCATTGCCCTGCTTAGCTAAGCAGTAAATTGAAAGCTTGATGGTTAGGAAGAAACCTTGATTTGCCACATTCCTACAGCTATTTTGTTGTTATTTAAAATTTGGATGTATTTGACACTATTGAACTGGAGTCAGTTCTCAGATATTTAAAGACAACTTCCTTTATCACAAGTTGGGAACTTGCTTTTCAAAATTTCCATTTACATTTCCATCCATTTGGGAACTGGATTTAACCTTGAAATTTTAAGACTTTTCAGCTTTAACTCAGAAAATTTTAGCAATGAAGTCTTTGACATCTGACTGTATTAATGGGTCTGTCAGGGGTCTCAGAACCTCAGAATGGCACCACGATGCTTCTCATTATGTACCAACAGTCACCTACTTAATTACAGATGGAGAGTTAAATTCATTTTCTCCTGACTAGCTCTCCCGAAGATGCTCTGCCAGCTATGCTCAGGACTCCTCATATGCTTGAAACTAGTTCCTATTTTGTTTGTTGGTTTGCTTGTTTTCAACTAAGTTGTTTTAAAGCAACAGATGATGAATAAAGGCTCTTTTCTATATATAATACGCTAGTCAATAAGGCAGTCTTCCCAAGAACGGGAATCCATATCCCTTTTCCATCTGAATAAATTAAAATGCATATCTTTCTTCTTACCAGAGAGTGGCATAAGGAGAGTAAATGGAAGCTAATGCAGGAATTTCAAACTCTTCTTGATGTTTATGTGCTGTATTGAAGAGAATTCGGATTCTCTTAATTCCTGAGCAGGTCTTTACCCTGAGAGTAGAGAGACCATAGGTCCTTACTCTTAGGACTGTCTCCCTATTCTATACAAAATTAGCTCTAGACAAAATACAGAAAATACATAAACTTTTGTCATTCCATCTGAAAAGATTCATGTTTCATCCCTCCACTCTCTTACCTTTGAATTCACTTCTGCCCAGTGGTAAGGCTTTAATAGGAGAAATTAAAAATAACCTTTGCAAAATATCGTCTTTGTTTGTGTTTAGAAAACTTCTGGTGAGATATATGGCTTTGTATCCTCTTGGTCTGAGGAAAGGTTTTCTCTAGGCTATTTTAAAGAGGCTGGAAAGGTTACTCTGTTCTTTAGTTTTAAAATAAAAAATTGTTCATCACTACGATCTGTCTTGAGATTAATCCCTTGGGGGAGCATTCAAAGCATTTTGTACACAATCACTATATCAAGCTTCTCAGATAACAAGGAGAGAAGAGTGTTTAGGTATCTGGATCCAGAGACACCTGTTCCATTGCTCATCTCTTTCATAATTCTGATCTACAAATAAAACACCCCATCACTTATGAAGCTTTAGGGTACACTCTGTGTCAATCAGAAAAGAGCAGACAACAGCTGAACAGGTGTGTTTATGACTGTAACCCAGGATTCAGGTATCTAAATTTTAACTATTTAGAGATGCATATTTCTTTTTCATTGGAAGAGAGAGATGTGCTCTTCACTTTAAGCACCCATCAGAGCCAATAGAAACTTGACAGAAACTTTCTCTGCCGTTGACAAGTATGATCCATCTTCTGCCCATGCAGCTGTGTGTTGCTCAAATGTCCTCTGAACACAGTTTTTATTTTTTATCATACTTTCCCTGATTATCATTATTACCCTGATTTTTCTAGTTCCCATGAGGGAGAAATTTCTTGGCACTTAATTTTAAGTCTGTACAGCATTATGAAAACACAGTGTAGGTTGTTTCTGCCTTTTTAATGTGCAACATAAGTAGGATTCTTTTTAGGAGAATACAGTGCAGAACTTAGTTACAATTTCACCAGTGACTACCTTCCAGATGGAATACAAAAGAACTTGATTAAACTAGGAAGCTTTATTTGTTATTGTGCCAGCTTCATTGTTTTGTGTATCGGGATTGTCTCCTTAAGAATTCCAATGCTCGTTGGTACTTTCTGATCAGTAGTTTCTAGGGGATTATCTTAGCAAGCCGATAAAGTCAACAAAAAGACCTGTCCTCCCTTAAAAGCTCTAACCTCTAATACTTTAACCTGATCGTGTTTTTTTATTTTTTTTTATTAAAAACTCATGAGAGTTATAAGCTCTATTTCAGATTTCTCAGTAGCAGCCACAAAAGAGCACAGCAGCCTGCACCCTTTGCAACACTAGAACAAGCGTCTTCAGAGTCTTCAAAGCAAACATTTTCTCAGAAGCCCTACGCCTGCCCCTCCACCCTACAAGAAGCTGAAACAGAAGAGAGCAGTTACAATTCATAAAAAGATATCTGAACACTAGCTATCACCTGGAAAGGCTGCTTATTCAATGCTTTACTTTAATGCTAAAGAGTATTTATGCAAAAATATTTGGGACATGTTCCCGCTCAGACCTAGGCCAGCACTGGCTCTGGGGCTGGTCAGAGGAGCAATGGCATGAAGCCCTGATTGTTCATGGCCTCATGTGGATTTGTTTCATATTCCATTTAATGGGTCACACAGGGACTGAAAAGTGTAGATCTTCAAAAGACTGTATCAGCCAGTTTAGGTTGCTTAGGCAACACACCAGCTTTGGTACCACGTCATCTCTGTGCATGCTCACTTTCTTTAATTTTTCTTTGCTTAATTTCTTACAGCAAAATTCTCTAAACCACAAAATATCTGCTTCAGGGAATGCCTCTTTAAAGGTATAAGCAGCTAAATGTTCTCTCTCACACATGTTCCCTGCTAGGCATTCCTCTGTTCTTGTTTTCCAACTACAGGATATACGTGTATATATAATATAAAGTTCAGTGATTAGAATATGTCCTAAGGAGACACAGGAGATGGGTCAAGATGCATTCCCTTCTCTGCCTAATGGGCATTCCTTTTTTTTTCCCCCTCTCTCCAGAAGAATGTTCCAAATAAAATATATCTACAGTGTGATAGTCCATTTATCATATCTGTTTACACAGTCTCACTTTTCCAAATATTCATTAGGCAAAAATCAGCATATGGCAAGCTGGTAGAGCACTCACATAGAATGGGTGAGATGACTTTCTATTGTGGTTCCTTCCTCATATTGTGTTATTCTACTCTGCAATTATTCTACTTCTAGTTAGACAAGAGTTTAGCCATTTTCTTTTCATGTAAGAATTAAACTACGCATGCTGAGAAATTAAGCAAATAAGCTTTCTATTCATTCATCAAGCCCCTGTGGAATCACAACTGAATTTGTTAGGTAGCCTGAAACTTTTTCTACTTCCTCACTGCCTTCTTTGTTGAGTATAACCAGCTCTTCATATATATTTGTCCAAACAATATGAAAAATTATTAACAATAATTATGCTTAATCTCTCTTGTAAAATATGCAGCATAGTACCAGATTGATAATGACAATAATTATATAATTAAATACAATGCCATGGGTTGGTATGTGTCTCCGTAGTTATGTGTGTATTTAGAGATAGTAAATAAATAAAGAAAGAATGAAAATAAATCCGAAGAAAATTGCTGTCAAACAATGCTCATCTGTTTGGGAAAATGTCTGTAAAGTATGACTCTCTTTCACTAATTGTACAAGGACTCAAATCATGTAATAACAAAAATAGTTTTCATTTAATTCCCTGTGCCGAACTGCAGCTCTTCCATGACACTGACCTAAGTTCCAATAAAAGAATAAAACAAATAACAGTTGATATGCACAGTGCTATACTATAATAATCCAATTATTTCCCATAGTGCAGAAATGGCATGCAATTTCCACACCTGTGACTCCAGAGAGATGTTATTTGCACAGTTTGGATCTGAATGTCTAGCTAAATTTTGCTATGGTGCTTTGGGTCAGATTTATGTTAAATTTCTCTCTTTGTAAACTCCATGGTCACGTATTATTTTCTGGTGTGCTGGTTACATACACTGCTCTCTTGCTTGGCAGGAAATTTGTCTTGATGATCAACTTCTGCATCCTTGTGTTTAGTAGCCATGCCACAAAGGCAACACCTGCAGTGAGAAGTGCCAGCTCCTCAGTGGGCAGAATGAGAAAGGTGGGGACTGTGTTTTCCCCATGGCATTTCATCTGCCTTTCATAATGTAGCTCTGCTAGTAGCCTTAGGCAAGAGACCCTTCTGTTGTATAGTAAAAGGACTAGTGGCCAGTGTCTGAGAGACTGGATTTTATAATATCTTTGTCATCAGATGCTAATACACTTGCAACACAGAGGAAATAAATTTGATGTATATCAGGAATCATGGTCCTAATAAACAAAGTTATTTTTTAAATGAAAAAATGGCAATCTTGTCTGATGCCTGGGGCCGTACAAGCACTGACAAATTGACTGTGGTATAAAGGATTTCTATGGCCTTGCAAAAGTCAGATTGATTTTTTTCTTTTTATTAGATCTAACATTAGTGGTTTGCATTTTGCATGTTTTACATTTGCGTTTACAACTATGTCAAACTTTGTGTCAAAATCCAAAATGTTATTGACTTCAGCTGTGCAAAGCAGAGTCAGAATCATCTTTCCTATTTCTGTATTTCCCTACAATATTCTACTGAGTTAGTGCACAAAGATATAGTCTGTATGTGAAAATAAATTAATATATTCTATTTGATTCTCTGCTCTCTCTTTTTTTGTTTAATTGTATTAAATTTTTAATTTAAACAAACAGTTCATGATTTGCTGAACTAATGGTTTATTGTTTGCCTTTGGCAAATGTGAAACTTCCAGCTGTCTACAGTGAATAAAGCTATGGAACATCTCCTTTAAAAAGTCATCTTCTTTGAGTTGGCGACAAAGTGCAATACCCACTGGAACTCTGGATCACTTCATAACACACATTGTTGTGTGACCAGCTGTAGCCCAACAATGTACCGTATGTACTCATGCAGCGTCATTGAACTAATGCAGTTCCAGGAACTTTCAAAAATTCAAAGAAGCAAATAACAAAGTGACTGGACATTTTGCTTCCTGCTAAAGACAGTTCTGTAAATAACAAACAAAGAAACAACACACCCAAAGGAAAACCAGGGGGGTTCTTAACATGTATGAAATTCATCCCGGTTCAAAACTGTGGTTTTCTTTTTCTTTTGAAACTAAATTGACTGGAAACAGACTTCATCTCTTAGGAGGAAAAAAGTAACTTTCTCACTTTTATGTTGCACATTATTGGGATTAATTGCTTAAAGTAAAACCTACAAAGCTTCACTGAAATCATCTCACATAACCTATTATCTTTGGGAACAGAAAGTGATCAAATGCAGCAAAGAGTTTGACTTTAAAGGTCACAGGAATACAAAGGAACACTAAATGCCCAGTAGAATACGTCCTCTTCCATATTCTTGGAGCAGCACCCACTGCCCATCTGCTCATCTCTCTCCCAGGTCCACTTTCTTCTGTGCTAGACTTACCTATAACCAGATCTACAAACATTTTTATTAACACATGCCTCCTCACACAGCTTTACAAAGAGATGTTCTTCTTGCCTAGATCACATAATTTCTGTTTTCACCTAGGATTGTTTCTTTATAGACCCACCTCCAGATGCTCTTAATCCACTGACTCATTTATGGACTATTTTCTGCCAACAGCTGAAAGTGACAAGTCATAAAATTTAAAATCAACAGTCAAACAGTCTTCTAAGTGTACATCGCATACTTTGCTGCAAAATAACAGACACTGTTTCACTGAAGAGACAACAGGGAGACTTCAGCATAAATTACTTGGAAAACTATAGGACCTTCCTTATCTATAACTCCTAGGCAGGAGTTATAAGTATTATCTGAAGGTTTTTTTGTGGGTTTGGGGTTTTTTTTTCCTCTCCTCACTAATTCTAAAAGTGTCCACATCATCATTTGCTTTCTGATACTACGCTTCTATATCAAGTCATTGAAAGTTTGAAGACATACTTTGAGATATTTAATTTATTAATTCTGTTTTACATAAATGTTTTAAAGTGTTGTCTAGGTGTTTTTAGTGATCTTATCTATTAAAAAAGTCATAACATGACAAGTGAAGCAGTAGAATTTAATATAATACATCAACAGTGAGTTACACTCTGGAAATTCAAGTCTCCCCTCCCTCTTGGTAACCTAATTTTAAATGCATTTGGGAAAATGACATGTGCAATGTGTCCTCAATGTCTGTAGATTTGGCCTAATTCAGTACAGGTGGGGATTGATTCTAAACCCCCCCCAGAAAATTACTGGCATCAGTCCCCTCTCACTTTTACTAATTCTCATTTCAACTGTGTCAGTACAGCAAAGAATGAGAGGAGGTTTTCAGTAGGTATGGTTGATCCTTTTGGATATTTTCATCTTAATCATCAGATTGAATCACTTTATATCTGTTATTTTCCACCTAGAAATGTAATATAAATATTTAGCAATGTTTGGTTGTGCATGTGTCTAATTTTAATATATTATCATTAACACAGCATTTATTGTAATAAGTGCAACTGCACTGTACTATGCGATATTTAAAATACTGACCAAAATACTTCTTACTGTACTAGGAAATACTTACTGTGCTGCTACTAGGCAGTGTAAGTAGTAAGTCTACGTGGATTCCTCTAGAAACTCAGGTATGGTCTATGAATGAAGATAACATGTTGCACAAAGATGTACCGCTAAGTAACGTTCAAGTTTGTACTTGGGTAAAGAATACATTATATTGCATGTGCACACCACTACTCCCAGGACAGCAAAATGAAAAACAAGACACTTAAAATATTTTACAACTTTATCACCGCACATGCTGATAATGCTAGGTGGTTACCTGATAAGGTTAAGGTGAGCAACCTGCCTTCAAACCCAATCTACCTCTCCAACCAGTGCTGAGATCCACGTGGATGCATCAGCTTGGGTCAGTATGGGTTAGAGCTCTGCGTTGGTGTTAGGTGGAGACAAATCAGATGACTCTACACCAGGCTTCATCGAGACTGACAAGTATAAATATACACTCATAGAGTTTATTAAACTGAAATAACAGTTTGAAAAGGTAGGCAGAAAGGAAGAATACAATTATCTGAGGAGTTATTGTTTGTCTGCAGAGAAGGGGACCTTAATGATCCATGAACTGCTTTTAAGGAATCTATTGAAGATGATGAAGGAAAGCAGGTTCTTACTGTTTGTATTGGATTTAGGTCACAAGGCTTTGGTAGCAGCGGGAGGCTGCAGGAATGGCCTCTGTGAGAAGAAGCTAGGGCTGGCCTGTGCTGGACACAGCTGGTTTTGTGATGAACCCACTATTGGTTACAGCTGAGCCCATCAGCTTATTGTGTGACACCCCTGTGAAAACATTTAAGAAAGGGCAGAAAATGCCAGATCTGGGGGGAGGAGGTGTACTAACAATCAATGATTAAAAACAAACANAGCAGAGGAAACGCCAAGGTCAGAGAAGGTGGTGAAAGAAGAGATGTTCTGTGGTGGAGCAAGTATTTCCTGCAGCCTCTGGAGGACTCAAGCTGAAGCAGAGGAAAAGTGTGAGAAGGAAGGAGCATCAGTGAGGAACAGCTGTGTACTGACTGTAGCCCTCCCACGTGCTTCACCACTTGGAAGAGCAGGTAGAGGAGTGAAGGAGTGAAGTTAAGCATGAGAGAAGGGAGAGGACAGGTGTTCTAACCTTTGTTTTTCTGTTTCCCACTATCTGGATCTATTTTAATTGGCAATAAGTCAATTTTTGTCAAGTCTGTTTTGCCTACAACAGTAAGACATCTTCCTGTCTCTATCTGAACTCATCAGCTTTCTCATCCTCTTATTTCCTCCTGTGCTGCTGAGGAGGAGGAGTCAGTGAGTGGCTGGGTAGGATTTTGGCTGTTAACTCTTGCACCATGCACACACATATATATATAAAACTCTCAATTGTAAAATGTCTAAAGCGGTTTAACTTTACTTTGGAAACATTTTAGCGATCTCCAAACTGAAAAAGGCCCTTCCATATAATTTAAGTACTTATGAGAAATACTTCAAGCTTATTCTATCAAAACTTAGCCATCTTTGATCCCTAGAAAATATTAGGGCTCCACAGGCCTTGTTCGTTGTGTCTAGCTTAGTGAATTATCTCTGTCAGAGGCAATTAGTTAACATCCTGCTGGAAAGATGCAGTCTGCTCTGCAAATAATATTCCAGAGTTTACTGCAGGGAAGCTTCAATTCCTCCCTTACACTGCATGAGGTTCCTTAACTTCAGCTGTAGCCCTTCTGTTTGGCTGTTGGCATAGTTGATGGTACTTTTCAGGTGTTCCTCTCCTATTCAGCTTCTTGCCTGATATGCAGGGCTTTTTCTTCTCATCTGCGCTTATACTCAATTAAATTCCTTTTCTGTCATCCACTTCACAGAATGATAACAACAGTAAAAAAATATCTAATTTGTCTTCAAAAATCCATTTTGGCTCAGCAAATAATAATATATCAAATTTCTAAATGTATTATTATTAAATGATGTCTTTGTGTCTTTTAGTTTTAATTTAAACTCTGGATTACATGGGCAAAAATGCTTTGTCTTGATTTGGGTATAACTACACTCTTTAAATTATAGGCGCTTCCTTATTCCAATGAAACTCTTTATAAATTTTCACTTAGCAGAGGTCCTGTTATCTATCAAATGGAAAAAATAACCCACACCACATATCAGTTAAACTCACTTCTTCCTTTAAATCTGACAAAGGTGTTTCTTTTCACCACATTAACTGGTAGCTTGTTTTGAATTATTAGTTAGCATTTGATGAATTCACCACTATACACACATATATATGTGTGTGTGTATGTATATACAGACACATATAAATATATACCTCAGTTAATTTAAACCACCCCGAATACGTTCGTAGCAGCAACACTGGTAAGTTAAAGTGAACAGGAAGACTAGGATCTCCAGAGATCCTCTAATATGCTGATATAGAGAACATACCTTCTTATTCATCAAAGAGGTGTTTCTCTCTTCTGAGTGAGAGCTAGCCACATGCCTCAGGGTTATACCCAAGACCATTACTGCTAGAGCTGTGGCTTCTTTTAGCTAGTGGTGGAATATGAGAAAGAATTTATGTGACACGGAACACAAACATCTTTGAAAGCCATTGGGTTATATCTTTTTAAAAGTGTTAAAGCCTGCCTCCATATCACAATCCAGTTCTTTTCAGATATAAAAAAGTTTGGCCACCAGAAACACTTATGTAATTAGATGTTCCTGAAAATATCACCAGAAGTGGAAATGACATCTTGTGTACCTGTTGTCACTATGTCTGGATGTTCTGACCATTTCCATAGAACTAAGGAAGTTGATATTCATATGGTGATCAAAATGAAATTTGGCAATAAATTCTTCATAATTCATTTTACCTCGATTTTCATAAGGAAATTACATTCTCATGTGTTTTCTAGCCTAAACAATTTCTGCTGTATGATGAACTATACACTAGAAGTACCTGTGTCTTTCCACCAACTCAAAAAAGTGTTTAAATGTAAAAGCTCTATATTGTACTAGCTCATATTTTGAAGTGTATACTTCAGGTACCTAAAGGTTAGGTGGAATTAATTTTATGCATGGTGCCTGTTGCCAGAAAAACATACAAGATCATGTTTGAAAGAAACTTACCAGTTTTCAGACAGTAAAAAGCAGGGCAGTAAACTTCCAAATAGATCTGTGAAAATAATTCTCCATGCCTACTTACACCTAGATTGATGCTCAGTGGGACTATCAAATGATGTAAAGGTGGGTGGAAAAAGGCAGACATTGATTCATCTTCAAGAAAGGCAAGACAGAGGGTTTTGAGGACCTTCTGGCAAGTCAGACTTGTTTCAGTTCCTGGAAAGATTACACAGTAAATCCTTCTGGAAGCCATTTCCAAGGACACAAAGGGCAAGAAAATGGCAAGGAAAAAGCAGGATGGGTTTGCCCAGAGCAAATTCTGTCTTACCAGCCTGAGTGCTTTATGTGGTGAGAGGACAGGCACAGTGCATAAAGGGAGAGCAGTGGATACTTTATACCTTGACTGCAGTAACACCTTCCACACAGTCTCCCATAATATTCTTACAGGAAAATTGGTGAGATACAGACAGCGTAAGAGGGGACTATACTACAGACTACGAGACTCAAGGGTAATCATCAATGGTACAAATCATGCTGGCTATTTGCAATGGGGCAAATACTATTTAACGTATTTATTAACAACCTGTATGAGGGGACAGAGTCCTCTCTCAGTATGTTTGCCCAGGAAGGCCAAGTTGGAGTGAGCAGACAATACATGAGAAGGCCCTCAGAGAAGGCTTGACAGTCTGGAGAAATGGGCAGATAGGAACCTCAAGTACATCAAAGACAACTGTGAAATGCAGGAGTACAGGCTGGGCACCAAAAGTGTTAAGAGCAGCTTCACAGAAAAGGAACTGAGGTCACAGGTGGACAACAAGCTGATCACAAGCTGACATTCTGACCTTGCAGAGATGAAGACCAACTGTATTATCAAGAGTATAGACAGCAGGTCCAGGGAAGTATTTTTTCTCTGCCTTGTGCTTGCGATACCATATGTAGTGTATCGTGTGCAGTTTTGCTCCCCAGTGGAAGCAAGATACTGAGATACTAGAGTGATTCCTGTGGCCCACCAACATGATGTAGACATACTGGAGTATGTGATACACACTGGGATGTAGAGAAAACCTAAGTTTGTTCATCCCAAAGAATGGAAGGTTGAAGGGAGAACCGTTTGCTTTTTTCATCTATTTCATGGGAGAATACAGATAAGACAGAGCCAGACTGTTGTCAGAGGTGTATAGTGATGCACAGTGACAGGATAAGAGGCAATGAAGAGAAATTGGAACAGGGATATTCTAAGAAGACATGAAAAAACTTTTTTTGGTTATGAAGGTGGTTAATTTCTAAATCATATTGCCTAGAGAGTTGTGGAATTTCTATCCTTGGAGATTTTCAAACTCCATTAAATGTGGTCCTAAGTAACCTGTTGTAGTTCATCCTGCTTTGAGTTGAGGAGTGGACTAGATGACCATAAGAAGTCCTTTTCAAATTCAGCCTAAATTAGCCTACGATTCTTTCAGGATCTATTTATCCAGACAAATGTTTGAAAAACATCCATAAACCATTAGATAAATTTTGCAAAAAACAGATAAACATCTACTGAAATAGAATATTACGTGTATGCTATAATCAAAAGAACTCTTAGTCTTTGTATTCTGGGGCATAATCTATGTATACAGCAGCTGTACTATAAACTGCAGTTTATAGAGGCAAGCAGTGAACCCTTTAAACGTTTAGACAAAGCCTGCAGCATATGCACAGAAACTTGTGTTAATTGTTGGGGTTTTGGAGGTTTCTGTGTCTAACAACACTTTGTAAAGTATATCTCGATCCTCTGGGAGTGCTATAAATATAGGTGATTGCTTATTGATTTTGAAAATGCTAATTTTAGTTTCAATGTGGGTTCAGTTTTCCAGTTATATCTTGTTGATATGAATAGTATCCAGTGTCCAAGCTGGTAAGTAATTGAGGCTCTGGGAGTTTAACTGCTCTTATGCTAATTAAAACCTAATCATCATCGTGAGAACAAACACCTTCTGAGACTTTTAAACTATAACTCCTAAAGGATCTTCTCAAAGTTTGCATGCACACACATGCTTTGTCAAGTGTGAAGGTTACTTAAGATGCTGAACACATTACAACTGTAATACCACAGTTTCTTCCAGGCTTAGGCACAGGAATGATCTCACTCTCAGTTCTGTGATTAAATGTGTACAACCTTTTTATTTCTCTCATGGACTGAGGACTCCTTTTCCCTTCCATCTCCCCACTCATCGCTACACAGCCACGATTAAGGCAGTGGTAAAAATGTTTTAATGATCAGCTATGTCTTCGATTTTTTTTTTTTTTTCAAAACGTGATTATAATATCAACCCAAGAACCATGAAGTGTTCCTGTCTTCTGCAATAAAATCATCTAGGAAACAAATACTGATGTATTCACACACACATAGATAATGTAGCATCCAAGTCTAGATATTACTTTTTGCTTAGAAACTGAAAATATGCTTTAAGAAAAGTGCTTTTGGATACACTGAGACTGTAAACACTCACTCTGGAATTGAACCGCCTGAAATATACTGTGAATTTTTTCCATTGGCACTTGTGTGACTTTGGAACATTAAGCTCTTCCAGACAATTAAAAAAGAAATAAAAGCACATAATGAAAACTTCCAGGGAGTATGACAATCTGGGTGCAGGTAAATAAAAATTTTATTGCATGTTTTATTCCATCAGAAGATTGTAAGAATAAATAGACTGTGATAGGGATTTTTTTTTTTTTTAATCAATTTTAGGCAAAGAAACATCAAGAAAGTTTAAGCAGTGGACATTTCTGACTTCAAGGATAAAGATGAAAATGATTGCAGGTCTTGGAATTGTGAATTCTCAAGGATTACTTCTTCGTGCAACTCTTCTGGAGAGTCATCTTAAAAACCACTCACGTCACTGATTTTCAAGCTGCATTTGATATACTTCTGCTGTATATTACCTGCACATGTCAACAGTAGCTGAGAATAGTTAATTATTATCATGGGAGGGGTGATAATTATAAATGGCAAGTTCCCAGTTACCCTCCCACCGTAATATTCTAGTACTGAATATATGTGAAAACCATCATAAGTTAAACCTGATAACAGATTCTGCCCCTTTTGTTTGCACATTCAGGGAAATTTTCATAAACTGAATAGGAGGAGGCATAATTCCTCAGTGGAGATGATGTGCAAAAGAAAAATTTGAACAGTTCTAAGATGCTACATATTAATGCAGGGATATTTACTTCAGTCATTCGAAAATTAAATATTATAATTCTGATCCAGATTTCTACTGGTAGGTCCTTGATTCACACTAGCAGATAAACCAAACTAGTTTTAACTGGAATATAAAGGCAGGTCAAAGTAACACAACAAACTTCTATTAAAGAGACAAAAAAAAAAAATAGTACTTTATAAAAAACAATTACTTTGAGAGTGTATTGCTATATTGAGTTTTGACACTGTTGTTTAGATTACCCAACAGAATCAAAGGGGGCAACGTAAGACTTGGGGTTTGCCCTGTTTTGTTGAGGGCAGGACTCAGCCTGTTTATCGGAAGCAGAAGTAAAAGCTCTGTGTAGTTTTGGCCTCCATGGGTGAACCTTCTGTCTTAATAAAAAGAAAATTTGACAGACAGGCCAAATTTAGGCTGGCTTGTTGGTTCCCCTGGAGTGGATCTACCAACATGGAGGAGTTTCTTCTGTATTCTGTACAAGGACACATATTTAGCTCATGGAAAGTAGAATAGGAAGGAGACAATACAAAAGAGGAGAACTCTGAGGTCGCTTTAGGGCCACTGAAGTTGTTGGGCCATGGAAGGAACCCTCAAGCACAACCTCAGAGAGGTTCAACTAGAACACTGTAAGTGATTACAAGAAGGGAAAGCAAGATAATCATAGATCTCATGAGAAAAATAACTTATAATAGGATGTTAAAAGGGAATTTTGGAAATGTACAAATCTTCCTAAATGTATTAGGAGATGTTTTGAAAGAGAACCACCGGTGAAAAAAAGAGAGAGATAAAGTGGATTATGCAGGAACAAGTGTAGGAAAATGGGGAGGAGGGAGGACAAAATGTGTAAACAGTAGCTCAGTATAACTCTCTGATCAAGGCCTGCATCCGACTGTTGCAATCTGTCCTATTCTTTTATTACTCTCTAACAATATTTCCTATGTGATGCTCTGTGTCTATATGTTTGTACTTTTGTCATGCATATTGTGGTGAACTAGCTGGTGAGTTGGAAAAGAAGGAGACCAGAACCTGATAAGGGCTCAAGGCCAGAGCTTGAGAGAGGATAAAAAAGACTAACGGTCTGGACACGGACAGTGGATGATCTTTTAAGGTCTGGTCTAGGGTCTGAGTGACTCACCCATGTTAGTGTTAATGTGGCTGTCAGTAAGGCCATCTCTCCTGTTTGTGTTGATCTGTGTGGCCTGACATGTTTCTGTATTTGCACCTTTCGAATATGCACTCAGCCCCACTATGGAGCTGAAAATGGGGAACACAGCCACATTCAGCAAAACTGTGAGGAAAAGTCCCCTGGGCCTGTCTTCCTTTCACAGCTGAGGTCTTTAATGTTACAGTTGTTCAGCTGTACTGAGAACTGACAGGATCTTTTTTTCTTGCCACCTGCACCTCTGTACATGACACCGCTCATGCTGAAGCAGGTCTGTGAGTATTTCTGCTGGGTTTTGCTGCAATGCCTTTCAAATTTCCTGGTGCTTTAAGCACTTCTTTTTTAATCTTGCTTCAAAGCACATGGCACATCTCTGAAGCCCTGGAATCATTCAAATCTGAAGCACTCTGGGGTTTCTGAGTCACACTCTGTAATATGAAGCATTTGAGGCACCTGGGAAGATCTGGGATGTATTTATTAATTATCTTCTTATAGCACCAAAGATATACATAGACATGTACAGCAAAAATTAAAGGTGTGATATTTTTTTTCTCCCCTAGAAGCTTTAAATCTAGGTGATTGATCATATAAAGTGCCAATAAGTGCCAGTGAATGTCAGAGGACAACTGGGCTCTCAAGCTCTCTGGACCTGATTCTAACAACAGATAGAATATTTCCCTGCAAGGGAATTTTGAACTCTTAAATTAGATTCCTACCTGAATTTTACATGCTTAGGGGAACCAAACTCCTGAATCTTTTAAATTCAGGGACCCCAATTGCTTAAGGGATATGAGTTCTTCATTCTGCTTTTCGCAGGAAAAAGAAATACACCAATACCTGTCAGTATGTCACAGGAGAACTTGGCAACTTCAGAAAAGCAGACAAATTCCATTTATTGATGGTAGTCCCTGTGCAAGTATTGATACTGGAGACTGAAAATCAGCTTACTGCTAGAGGGGAAATCTGTGATAATTTTTAGCTGTAAATAGTTATATAGGCATAACAGTTGTGAAATAAGAGGTTCCCACAAAACTACATGAAGCACTTTCTCAGGACACCTACTTATCAAAGTGCAACTCCTCCTCCAAAGTGGATTTTAGTTAAATTCAGAAAAAAGCAAACCATTTCTTCTTGGTGAAACTTACTCAAAGGTCTCTAATTTCACAAAGTATCACACACAGTACTCCTTCTGTGACTGAAAACTCCAAAGCATTCTCTGCCACCCTCTGTATGTATACATGTCACAGTATGTATGTGATAAAGTCCTTCCTCTCTTTACTAGGACTTTAAACTGCAAAATAATTTACTAAGGCCATCTGTTAGAGAAGGACCCAAAGCAAAGCTTCAGTCCATGTCTATGGGAGCTAGGGTTTAGCTCTACAAAATCCTTTCATACTGGTTGTTTCAATGTGAAATGGAGTTCCCTCTCAAGCTCGTTCCTCTTCCATTAGCTTTTCTGTTTCTGATTCTTGTTTAGATGTTGTCCATTGTCATTTCTGGCAGTGAAGGAGTAAGCTTTCCCTATATGTATATTCATGCAGAAAAAATAATTCCTGAAATCACAGCTCGTCTCTAGACTCCCCTCGATTTTCCTGCCCATGGATAGCTTTCTCCTTTCTCATCCACTCAGATAGGCGTGAACTGATGTCCCATTTTTGTATCATTTCTCTAATTTCAGGCTCAGCTTTTCAAATCTTCTATTTATACAGTCAAAGAGAAAATGGATAGAAATTGTAGACTTGATAAGAGACTTGCAATTTTTTCCAGCTTCTTTGCAATTACCAGTTACTTCAAGGTACTTAAATGTATGGAGTAGTAGACCTGAACCACACTATAATCCTTTTGCTTCTTTCCTCAAAATCTACTCCTTATAGTTAAAACACTTTGACTGTAAGACATGTATCGCATTCTCCTTCACCCAGTGCAACCTGCTCTATATATGCCAATTGTCGTATTAGGTAACAAAGTGTATAAGAACAGATAGACTATCTTGACGTGGGCTTGCACTAAAAATACAGAGGTCAATAGTCTGATTAGTATGCTGGATTTTATGATAATGTATATATTTGTTCCACAGACATCTTAATACTGTTGAAATTATTTTGTTCCTTTTGTGACTGTAAAATCTTACAACCAGCTAGAAAACACTGGCACTATATGTGCTATATTAAGCATCAATGGGATTAAATAGAAAAGCTGATTCTTTTCAGTTGGCTAATCAGCAGTTCAAGGGATTATTCCCCAGGCAGTTAAAACATTTACAGTGCCACATACACAGCATCATTTGGATTCTAATGGGTCAAACATAAACTTTTCCAGGTTTATTTAAGAATGAAGGATGTCTTAGGTGACAAGAAATACCTGTTGTTATGACTAGTCATATTTTAGTAGCACGCTAAAGTCTGGCTTTGAAGAAGGGTTATAACCTGGCCTATCTTATTGTGCTGATAATTAATTGCAGGTGCACATAATTGAGATACAATTCATTGCCAGTGCCAAACTGGGCCATAAAGCTAAGGAAGCTGACACTGAAAATATGGCCTGAAGGGTTTTTCTCCTACTGCTCTTCAAGTTGGTAGCAAAAACTCCTACTGATCTGAACAGGAACAGAATTTGGTCCCAAGTCTTAGATGTTGTGCCTGTGAGTGAGACTCTCTTTTTTTTTTAATGTAAATTGACATGTCTTAGTCTGTCAATTTCTTTTCATTATAGGCACAGGGATTACTTCATGGCCTAAGGCAATCATGACTCAAAACTGTACTTAGCATTTTAAAAAACAATAATTTTAAGCCTATCCCCTCTCTTATTCCATTTTGGGTCCTTAAATTTTCAGGTTTCCGCAAAATCAAGCGCTGTAACACAAAGCCTGAAAACATGAGCACTGGTATTGCACAGAGCAAGGGAGATGCACAGAAGTTGAATAATACACTGTAGCAAATGCACTTTTTTGCTGGTTCCTAACTGCAATGTCTGCAATTGAAGTATCAAAAGTTAAATTCAGGACTCCATTTAGGCCAGTATGCTCCTGTGTCTTTTGGTGTAAGGATATGAAAAGAAAGTAAATATTTGCCACAGGTATTTCTCTCCCTCTTTAACCTCTCCTCTAGCTTTTAATTACAAATACTTTTTTTTAATCATGGGATTCTCTTACTTGTGCAGAGAAATATAGAGAAAGAAGAAGTTATAGAGAAAGATCCTCCACATCTTCGCTATTCTTTGACAGGTACATGTATTGTGCAGGCTATGTTTCCAGTCTCTTTTTCACACGATATAACCTCCTATGATTTCCTCAATATTCAGAAACTCACTCATGTCATGGCATAGATAGTGTTTGTGTAGTCAGTCCTTTCAGTTGCACAGTATAAAGCTGCCAATGCAGAAATATGGCACCTCAGACTAAAGGGACATATGAGAAGTCCTGGACCCCAGCTCCAACTGGCATTTAAAAGTAGAGAAAATGGTAAAAGAAAGAGTGTTAGGACAGAGTTTTCCTGTTGAAAACTGTCATTAAAAGAAAAAGAGAAAAGAGAGAAAAGAAAAAGAAGAGGGGAAAAAAGGGAACAGACTGCTTGTGTTGGCATGCATTTGCAAGGAAGAATCGTTTAGTCAACTCAATAAATAAATGCTAGGTCTTCTAATGAACATCTGAGGGGTTTTAAACCAATAGTGAAGGGAAGACCAGTCTTTTTTCCCAGCAGGAATAAATGTTATTCCTAACATACATAAGTATATTTTGATACTGTACAGATGGACTGATTGGGGGGGAGGTAATTATCAATTTCTGTAGTAATTATATTAGTAGCAATTATGGAATTTTGCATCAAAAGTGTATTCTGCCCCAACAGTGGAGCTGTCCAGGTGGTATCACCTGAATAGTTTTATTCTTCATACTGTAGCAGCAGAGAAATCAATTATGGATTCTCCCCCCCTCTCCTCTCTGTTAGTCATATTTGAAGTTTTGATGCTGTGCATTCCGTTTATTTGCTGCTGGCCTAATAATCCCCTGCACACTGGGAAAACCTTTGTTCTCTGACAGAAGTAATAAAGCTGTCTGCACGATTCCCTCTTGTGAGACATGGAGCGCTCCCATTTTATTTAATCTGGTGGTGTGCAGCCTTTTCAAAGTAAACACTTCACAGGAACCGAATGGGGAATGACATCCCAGTGACTGGCCTGCGTGACCAAAAAAAAAAAAATTAAAACCTTGCCTGGCAAGGAAAAAAACAATTACTCTTAATTTCAGGTTCCCTTCCCCAGCCCAAGAAACCTGTATGAGAAACCTGGGTCAAATGGTTTTTAGCTCTCATTTCTGCTGGAGCGTGTGTCCTCCTGTGGAAGTGCTTCAGCTTTCCCCTGCTCTTCATTCACTCATTCCCACTGAATGGCAGCATACAGAAAATGAAGAGATCTAAATGCCAGCAGGAGGCTGGCTGCTTTCTTCTAGGCATGTCCTGAGCCCAGTCACCCAGAACAACTTGTGATCCCTGGACAAAGACACTCACAGCAGGTGGCCATATCAAGAAATTTTCCTCCTGGAATTAGATATTATTCCAGGAATCACTACTGAGTCAAACATAATGCCCCATCCTGCTGGGTCAAGTAGGATTTCATTTCAATTTCTTTACACAACGATGCGTTTCATCTTGTCTGCGTACAATGACAGTGCTCAGGCATGAAATAAATTGAAGTGCTTGAAAGGCAGAATTATCCCTTGAACCTGCAGCATTCCCGACCCCCAAAACATACATTGTCAAGTGAGTTCCAGATAAGCAGGATCTTCACCGAGTGTTTGTGCTGCTTGGCTTCCTTTAATCATACTCCCTTTTGTAAAAGGGATTTTCGAGGGGAAAGATAAATCATTGCTGAGGAAAAAGGTCATTTTCAAAAGGCTTTAAGAGCTTCATTTTGTGTGGCTTTTCAAGGTGAAACAGGTAATTCAGTGCAGTGAAAACCTTTTGTATTCAACTTAATTCACAGTTCACACTACCAAGAAAAAAGTAACAGAGGAAGCTTGAATAAAATTCTTCATTAAAACTGTTCTCATAGGTGTGTGAGCCACATTTTGTTGTTTGCTCATACGTTGGCCTGAATATTGAAAAACAAATTTATGGCTAATACTGAAGCTCTGTATCCTAGCTTTAAATCAGCTGTGCCTCCAATATCGGACCATTTTCTTGCTGTAGTAAAAAAGGCATCAATCATACCTTCTGGGAATCACTTCTGTAATGCGTATACTGAATATACTGATACTGAGACATTCAGGCATATCCTTGGCATCCTGCCCACAACCAGACAGAGACTCATATTTTTAGGGTAGGGTAGCAAATGTTTTGCAATGTTTCATGGATAATGAGCCTGCCCTCTATATAGGGACTCTTTCTGTACCTCTTTCAGACTACTAGCGTAGACCTTCCAGATCTCTGGTCACAGGTCAGACATCTATCTTTGTTTAAGATATCTGCACTCTGTATTTTAACCTCAAGATATGAGCTCAGTGTAAGAATGACCAGATGACTGTACACAGCTTGGATTTGTAGACTAAGTCATGATCCTTTCAACTCTAATGAATACACTTTTCTGTTCTTTCCAATCTTTCCCGCTGAGCTGACTATCCTCTAAAGCATGGCTGCATGCATTTCACTAGGAACAATTGTGCAAAATTTTCATGAATGTTAATTGACTCATCTATAACCTTAAATAATAATCCTAATCAAGAAAGTCCTCTTTCATAATGAGGACAAAATATTTTCAAAACATGCATCTCTATCAAGAATGGGGAATACAGAAACTGATCTTGTTTGCTTACTTTTTTCCCTACACATAAAATAATGTTGATCAAAATATGGTCACCTTCAACTCTGATCCAGATCAAATACCTGCCCTAAAACTACTGTGGAGACTAAAGATAGTAATATTTTAGTAGAAATTGGCAGAAATACTGCTAAAAATGAAAGTTCTTCTTTGAGATTACTTCATGCCTTTGTTATTTCCTCTTTTAGGGAAATAACAGCCCTAAGGAAATGCAACCAAGATCGCAGATAGGATATGCCTGATGAGTGGTCTCATGAAGAAGCCGTGTTCCCCAAACTCATCTTCTTGTCCTTATCACATCTACTTGTTTAACAAAAGATATTGTCCCGGACTCCAAATCCTTCTTCTTTGTGGAATACAGTGTGTTTATTAAGAAGTATCTTACAGAGATTGTACATAGCACATGGGATAAGTCATTCTTATGGACTGTGACAAAGTACTGTGAATCTAGTTTAAATTTTCAAAATATTACATCTCTCCAAACCAAAAGCCACAGACCAAGATCCCAACTGATGCTCTTGATCCAGCAGAGAGGATATTAATATACTGCTGTTCATACAATAATAATTGAAAGGATGAACTCATTTAGGAGAGAGATAGGCTGTATTAAGAAAGAAACTTAGTATCTTTATTCGGTGTAAAAAAATCCAAAATGAAAAAAAAAAATAAAATTGCATGATTATTTTTATGACATCCTGGTGACTGCAAGAAGCCATCCCAGCCTTGGAGAGAATTCTTTTTCCGTATGATCATTGCAGTGGGTAAACCTTGCCTGGAACACAGGAAAATAGCCAGGGTAGAAGAGAATAAATATGGGAAAGGAAAGACACGGTTTTGTAGAACTTATTATTAAGACTAAAGCAACTCATGCTGTCATTGATATCCTTCTGACTACTCTAAATGTGCGACTGTTCTAAATTAGTCTCAGATCTGCCTGTTCCTCCAGAAAGAAAAAATTTGGTCCTAGAGGTAATTTAATCACAAGGGCAATGCCCATTTTCACATAAAACCTTTATCTTCTTGGCCATTGGTAGAATTTTAACCTACAAAGCAAGCTATGTCTTTTATTCCAATGAAAATTCCAAGTCTACTAATTTTATTGTAAATCAGGGCGTCTCAGTGCATTGCAGCATCTTCAGAGAAAAGGTTACAGGGGAAATCCTAATTAAATTTCCTCAGTAGATAATTAGCCTATTAATGTAATCTGAATCAGAAACATTCTGGTGTGGATTTACTTTTTCAAAATGGGATAGATCAGAAAAAAAACCCTTATACTAAGTTTAAGTTTGTGAGAAAATATATATATATAGGTCTTGTAGGGAAAAAAGTATATTTCTCATAGATATTATTTGTTCAAGGTTAGAATTTACATCCATTTGTACCACACCTGTTTGTTGCTCTTAAGGTTTTAAATTTCAAATTTCTTCTTATCACATGGACATTAAGTTTTTTATTTTGTTTGTATGTTTTTTTTTTCCTAGGGTGTTTTTCAGTTGCTTTCCCTCAATTCTTTTTTTGCTTTCTCAAAGCTTGATAATGCCTGAAGTTATATCAGAAATACAAAGCAGCTTTCTGTGTTCCAGAGAGACTATTTTTGTTTAGTAGGTAGGGGAAGGTTATATTTACTAGCAAACAGACAACAACAACAACAACAAGATAATCCTAAAGTAAGGTGAGAGCATCTATGACTACGAGCAAATACCAGCGCACGTAAAGTGATCTTTTTTCATTATAAATGAAACAGCTATGTGGGTTATCTAAAATTCTACTGACTACAAGGTGTTAGGTACTTCATACCAGTGGATTATTATTTTTTTTTTTAATTAGGAAATCTATCATTCTATCTGTAAAGATAGTAGCAGCTTTTAAAATAATCTAGTACTCTTCTGTATACACAATGCACCAGCCACTACAGCTCCAGTGGCAGAGATTAAACATCCTATCTTTATTTAAGGGAGGACATGGCATCATTTTTCAGTAATCTTGTCCATTGGCTATGGAACCGAGTAAACAGAAGTTCAGAGATGAGATAAAATGTTGTGATTATATTGTCTTGATCTGAAACTGGCCAGCACAAACAATTCTCTGTAATCAGAGTGCCAGAAAGTTAATGACCCTACAGTTTCAGTAGACAGGAAAGAAATTAAGAGGACAATTTGTTTTCATTCTTAAAGCATTGCAAGCAGATAGCAATCATGAAAAAGCAAGCAAGATACTTTATTGTCTTGATAATTAAAACGTATGCATCATTTTTTTCTCATTTCCTTAAGTTTTCAAGCTATTCCACTGAAAAAAGGATAAATTGAAACAAAATACCTTCCATGTCGGTGTATTGAAATCACACAAATGTTTACTTCAAAGCAAAATGTTCCTTTTCTTTTCTTCTCAGTGTTAATTTAATGTTTATTCTGAATTGCAGCTGGAATACACAAACATCTTCGTATTTCATGATTGCCACCTATCTTATAATTTTTCTACTTTATAAAATTATCCTTCCAGTTGGCATTGCATTGTTTTGAGGGTTTTGTTTGCTTGTTTGTTTCCTAATGTATATTTTAATTTTGAAAATTAATATAAAATGCAGTTTCCATAAACCTGTATTTATACTAAGTCACCAAGAAAAATACAGGGAAAGTCACTTAAATCCCAACCACAGAAAATATTTTATGAAAAAAAGTATTCAAATTTTGATCAATTCAATTTTTTTCAAGGATTTGGTAACTGAAAGATACAAAAATACCCATCAGTAATTTTATAAGTTAATTTTATTTTCTCACTGCATATATGTCAATAATTATATATTTCAAGGGGGGAATTTGCAAGACCATTTATCATGTTTACATTAGCATTAAGGTCACACACACATGCCCTTCCCTCAACGGGTGCAGCAATTTCTTTTAGATGTGTTGATTCTTATCTGAAGACTAATTGGTAATTTGGTTGCTGACTCTGGTGCTGGAGCGGCTCTAGGAATATCAAACACACAGTTGTTATAGTTCGTGATAAGGTTAGTTTTTATTTAAATAAAAAAAAAAACTGTTCTTTTGTGTGCACATATAAAAACATACAACCATGGTTTTGTACTAGATATTCTTTATTGTCCAACATGCTTTGATCTGTCATATGTAAATTGGAAAGTTGCACAAATGTGCATTTTCTTCAATATATGCATGGGATCATTCCTCCGCACCTTTCTTTCATAGACACTTTAACTTTTCCTCCCAGGGGAAGCTCTTCCATGGGGAATGAGCTATCCATCCCCACCAGGAACTTATAACCCTGAGTCTTTGGGAGTTTTGTTCCCCACCTGTGCGGGTGCCAAGCCTGGCACCATAGCACATCAGGACAGGGAACACAAACTGGAACTGAAGTTATAACCATCCCTTGCAGCAGCCCTCAGTGGAGGGATGCCCAGCAGCTAAAAAGCATGCAGGCAAACACTGCACCTACCTGGAAATCTCTAATTAGCCCATTTACAAAACTATGGTCCTTTTCACTGCCAACTCAGCGTTAGCATGTACATCCATGAACTCCCTCAACTGAAGCAATGTGCTAAACAAGGTGAATTTCTTCTGCAGTGCCAAAGCTAATGGCCAAATCTTTTATATATCTTTTTTTTTTTTTTTTCAGTATTATGGGTCTATTGAACACATCAGGTCCCTGTATACAATGTTGCAGTCCCTGCATTTTAGAATTAAGATTGCAACAAACAAAAATGACCTTAAATGGTTTATATGGGCTCTGACTTGTATTTACAGTTTCTTCATTTGTGCAAATGAAGAGGGCGCAATTCATCAAATCACTAGTTTGCTTTTCTTTTTGACTCAGTTCTCTTAAAGACACTTGTGCTTTGGAATCGTAGGAATATTGTTCAAGTGCTTATTTATTCAGTGTCCATAAAACAAAAATTAAAGACATCTCTGCAGGTGGATTGCTGTAGATAGTGACATTATCATATTATCTTGAGTAAATCTTTCCATTCTCCCTCCTCTTTCTATGCCTGTATATATGTCTGTGGGAAAGGGAAGAGGGATTCCATGTGAATTTTTGTTTTCTCATTCCCTGCTGTCAGTAAAGATTCAATTTCTGTTCTTTTAGCAGGAAACTGTGCTTTGTTTGTCCATTAACTCAAGACCATATTTTACTATTTTTATTTCTATTTCTATTTTTATTGTTTACTTCTAAACAACAGAATAAGATTTGACTCTGTCAGGCACTGCACACATAGAAAAGAAAAAGACAGACCATGGCTCAAAGAATTCATGTCCTTAAGATAACAAAAGCCTTAGCTGATAAAACACAAGGAGAAAAAAAGCAAGATTAATGATTAATGATCAATACAATAAACAGTCATTTCTATATGTCAGTGCCAGGATCATGCTTTTAATGTACATGCTTACACAAGGACCAACAATGACTTCCAGTATTTGGGTATGGAAAATTCTCTCTTACCTAGAAGAGATGTGAAGATAACAATGAATAAAAGATGTAAAAGTATATTCCTGGAACTGATGCTCAAAAATACCTTTTACAGGAACATCAAGAAAAGTTACCAATAAATACCACCCAGTCATCCAAATAAACTAATTGAATTGAGAAGTATATCTCATAACAGAAAAGAGCTTAGTTTATGAAAAAAATATTAAAATGTCATTCAAAACCCAGCTGCAAACAAAGAACATTCTATTTCATTTGAAGTTCTTTATAAACAAGGTTAATAATCTGTATTTAAAGACAAAGAATAGGATGACATTCCTGTGCTTCCATTTATAGGAAGTGTGTTTGAAAACTTTATGATTTCTTCATTTTTCTAAATTTCAGCCATAAGCATGGGATGTTCTTCTGATTCAAAGCTATCATTCCGCCAAGGAACACAGGAGCTACATAAACCGTTAAAAGAGTTAGTGGTACAACTTACTAACTTCAGGGATCCAGTCTCCCTCAGTTTTAAAAATTAAAGTGAGCAAGTCTTCCAAATTATTAAAAAAAAAAAAAAAATTAAAACTGGTTTATTAATTTTGTTATATTATTACTGTTATACCAGCAGTACTCATAACCTACCAGACATGTACCACCTACTATTTTTAAGCTCTGAGTGCAATATTTGGGACAGAAGTTTTGCTAGTTCTGTAAGAACTAGTCATGATATATTATTGAATTAATTGTAAGAAGCATTTTTAATTCTAATACCCTTTTCTAATTGAGCTGTAGGGACAGTTTTCACAGGTAAAAAGGGATGATGTCAGTAAAAAAACACTAGATGTTCCTTTCCATTCAAGGTCTTTAAGGTGAGTCATAATTCTCAAAAAGCTCTCAATATTGCGCAGCATCAGCACCAGTATAACTTTATTTTCTACAATCTTTTTGTGAAGACTCTGTGTATCCTTTGTAATGCTAGTGGGAGTCATGCTGGGTCTTCAAGATGAATTGACAATTGCGTTTTTTGCTTCAGATGGGTGTGATGTGAAATCTATTGGTATGAAAAGCATACTTGCTAAGTGTGCATCAAGACTCACAGTCATGATGGTGGAGTTGCTCTGCTAGAAAGATGGAGGACAAGGAGAATGGAGCAAAATCAGTGAGGTATTAGCTTGATCCTGTTTCAGTCCTAACAGTAGAATTCATGGTAATACACTGTACCACCATTTGACATATAAACCATGTTTTGCAAAATATGGAGCTATGTTGGACTTAAAACAGAGATAATGCTGCTGCCAGTGAAGTAAACAAGAAGGCCAGTGGCCACATATTGCAGTTCTGATTCTCTGTGAAATAAATCCCAAGTAAATTGAAGAATGGTTATCTGCTTGTTTAACGCAACACCTGTAAATACAGCAAGACTTGTTAAATGTAGAGGAGACAAGGTGGTGGGATTAAACTTTGCATGGTCACCAAAGTGTTAATCAACAATATCAAGTGTGACTATTGCTACTTGTCTGCAAGATGTGAAACGTTTGCTGCCAGGCAGGAGATATGTGTGTTCAGCAAATTAGAGGGACTGACAGTTGGTTTTTTTTTTTTGCTGGTTCTCCTACGCAGAGAAATAGAGAAAGTTCCATTTTCACTAACTTTCAGAATATGCTTATTACAAGCACATGAAGTATCTCCCTGCAAAATGGATTAGCTGGTGAGATGTCTCACAGGCATGGGGGTGTCTGTTAATGCTGTAGTGAGCATGAGGCAGCACTAACATTTAATATCAGGCATGACAGCAGCAAATGTTGCAAGAAAAAAGAACCTTGTCATAAAAAAAGATCAAAGATAAGTTTCAGATACCTGAAATTTGCTTAGATGATAATTCTTTTGCAGTGGGTAAACCACATCATGATACTGCACCTAAGTGATATGGAATGTGTTGAAAGGCAAAAATAGCAGAGCAGTTCAAAGACTTTAAGATACATTGAATTATGAGAAGAAACCTGTCCCTATGTCTTCCATTTGAAGAAGTTGCTTGAGAAAATGCCTTTGTAACAGAGATACAGAGTTGTACATATGAGAGGTTGATGTATGTACTCATTTTGTCACTAATGACAAAATGCTCTGTCCCTTCTGATCAGCAGTCTCCACAGAAGCTTCATAGAAGGGTTGTACTTTGCACTCTTACAAAAGTATATGGGATGTACTTTTGGCCTTCAGTGTATGTCTTTGAAATTATACCAGTGAAAGAGAAAAAAATAGAAACGCCTACTAAGAACAAATTAAAAAAAAAATTAGCTGTTCAAGTTTCCTTTAAGGTCACTGAAGGTTATTAACGATTTCGCCAAACATCTGTCAGAGATAGTTTAGTTATATTTGCTCTGTGATCTGTACTAAATGGTCTTCTAGTCATAGTGCACTTCTATTGTTTTATGCATACAGCATTTCAAAAATCTAAAACTAAGAACAACCAGTGGTTTTTATACACAAGAAAGAAGTACTCAGAAGTACTAGTCGGGGTGCAGTAACTGTAAATGTCAAAAGCATATAATGATTAGCATTACCTTTTCTTAGATGTTGCTTTCAAGGAGATAGGTTCTACTTCGTGAATAGGAGTGAATTAATGGCAAGTAAGAACAAAAGCCATAACTTTAAATCTGTTGCCTCATTATTTTTTTTTTCCACAGAACTATGACATACTTATATTCTGTTTATTTTTTCACATTTCCAGAAATTATATCATTAGACACAGTATTTTCATTTTGTGACAAGACATATTAAATCTGCATAATGTAGTTTCAACGATAATAGATCAGTCTGAGTGTGATTCCTTTTGTTTATTTTAAGCCTGCTGCCTGATCATGTCATGAAATATTACTCAGATCTTGTAGTGAGAAAAACAGATTTCCTATTAAACTTCTTTTTAGAATTCATGACTTTATAAGACTGTATCTGATGTCTTTTTGTGGCCTCTTTCCCAAACTAGTCTTTATGTAGAAACACTTCCATACCTGTGACCATATTTGTTACCTTTCTGTGTATCTTTCCTAGTTCTTCTGGAATCTTTCAGAGGTGGCTGATCAATTTCAAAGAACGAAGCTTCTTAGAAAGATGTTTGATAACCTGAATGATTTCTTCTTTTTTAAAAAAAAATCTTTTTTAATGAGTTACACATGTAAAACTGGGCAAAGTGAATTCCTAATATAAGTAGGTAAGTGGTATGTTAGGAGACAAAGACTTTGACAGCATAGGTATACCACAATATGGATGATACCTTCCTTCTGCATAACATATGTTTGTGGCAATAACAGGAGTCCAAGTCACTCTGTTGCTCTCATCACCACACATCAGATCGGCCAGGAATCACATGGCTGATGCTCACGTGCAGTGCAGGATTAGAGCTAAAATGTAGACTCAGTATACAGCTGCATCAGTGCTAACTTAAAATTGGATATGCTGGTTGTCATTTGAATTACTTTAAGTTATCTCAGAGCTTTCACAGAGTCTCTGATGCAGCATATTCTAAAATATATGCCTCAAATTAAGAATGGAGTGGAACATTAGCTACGATGGCCAAGGTTCAGAAAAGGAAGGAAGGATATGGGGAGTGATCTTTCACTAGACTAACTGGTAACTGAACAGAGAAATGGATTTTGTGTCTGAAAGTTTGTCTTTCTTTCCCTAACTGTATCACCAGGTTTATCAAAAGACATTACTCAATGCTTGTTTAAATTATGACTTCGAGATGTCAGAAATTCTGTTGGAGTCAGTAAAGATGTTTACATATTTACATTTCAAATGCATCTAGTCACTTTATTGAACTGTCAGTTGAATTATATCAGGCTGTAAAATAGAAAGTCAACTGCTGTCCTGTGATGTGGACATCACCTCTCTTCTTTAATACTTATTTAAAATGCATTTGTTAATATCTGCATTCCATGTCATAATTTCCGTGCTGTGGTTGCTACTGAAACAGGTTTATAAAGTCAACAGGCAGCAGGCATCTCTTTATGCAGCCCCAAATTACAACACAAATACAGTCTTCTTTTTCACAGCCCAACTTCTCCTAAAGACAGAAGACACCCTGTGAATCAGGGTCGTGTTTGCTTTGCATTGATGGAGCTCAACTCAGACACACTTCCACATACAAGGTTTGAGTTGAGTTAATGTTACTGGTTCCTCACACTTGCAGGTGCCAAGGGGAAAAATAATGTAAAAGTTGTACATTTAAAAGTAGCATGCACCATTAAGCTGAGTCTGCTGTTGTGGAGCAGCATGAATTGACTGATTTATAAAACCCACTATGCTTAGTGCAGCAGTGCGGACCTGCACGTGGCTTGTGAGTCTAATAGGGAGGGGGAGGAGAGCTATTTGTTTTGCTGTGTCAAACCATTCTGCTCTCTCTGAAAGGAAACTCATTTTGGTATAATGAAAGAACAGGCATAGAAACTCAAACAATAGTTGCTGGATCTTAAAAGAAACCCACATATAATTTATTTCCTTCCTTTTTTTTATAGACTGTTATGCATTAAAGTGTCCATAATGTTATTAAACTGGTGTATTCAGAATAATATGAAAGAAAATGAGATCATATTCAAGCTGACAAGCAGTTGTACTGAGAACAGCCAGTGTTTCTTTCCTTGATCCCAAAGATGTTGTCTTATGGTTCCAATTTTTTCTTCATTTTAAGAAAAACACTGGTTCGTTGTCTGTGTTTACAAGAACCTCATTGTATCTATATTCTCTTTAGTGTTTTGTCATTAAGAGTACAAAATAACAGATATTTTAGTTTCACATTGGTGAGTTTGTGATGAGTTCTTCAGCACCAGTTTTATTTGACACCAGTACAGGTTATCTGGACTCCCTGATCAATCCTTCACATGGATTTGTTTCATGTCTTTTTAGTGCAGTTGATCAAATGTAGGGACCATGCAGAAATGAGCTTCTTTTTCCTTGGCTATTCTGGCTGTTACTGAGGCAGTCAGAGCCTAAACTAGGTTAAAATTGCTACATGATATGGGTAATGAAATACAACAATCTTTTCTACTTACTCAGTTGAGTGAACCAACTGATTTTATATTGTACTATTTGCACTGAATGTAAATATATTGGAACCACAGTTTCTACCCCTATACTGTGTAAAGAAATACCATTTGAAAACCCAATAGGCAGGAAAAACACCAGAGAAATATAATAGGGAAAGCAGTTTGCACAGTGAGTATTATACTATCTTACCAAAGGATAATTAAACTGAAGTGATCAACTCCTCAACATAATAAAAAGAACATTGAGTATTCTATGGAGCAAGGAGGTATATTTGGCATCTGGCTACAGCTTCTCTGCAGACCCACTATATAAAATACGTATGAGTTCAGGAATGCTTGCCAACAACATTGTGTTAGAACAATTTTGGAAATTCATTGTTGTTGTTATTGTTGTTAATAATATTAGCATTATTGTTTAAAAAAATATTTTTTGGTAATATATCAAGGATAAAATCAAGAAGCACAAATTTTATGATGGAGGTGACTTCTTAAGGTTTGATGCCAACATTCAATTATACTTTTACGCTGAGAAGCTTTTTTTTGTCACCATTATTAGGGAAATTTGAATTGACTTATGGGAACCCTACAGTAAAAATAGAAATGTTGCAAAAAATATAATGTGGGCTACAGATATTGGGTACTGAATGCCTCATTCTTCTTTCTGCCCTCCCTCTTTGATGTCTTACTTTTTCCTTTTCACAATAACTGACCAAATAGTATGGTGTCCAGCAGGAGAAAATCAACAATTACTGGAAATGAGAAACTCCTTTCTCTCCATTGATTATTGTAATTAATCTTAACAGAGGGATGCAGTGAATCATATGTTAAATGGCTCAGTAGGTTAGATAAAAACTGGAGAGGAATTAAAAAGAAGAAAAACAACAGAAAAAATGAGACTGGTGCAAATAAATAACGGAAGATTTTAAACAGGAGCTAGCACTTTCACTTGGCATTAAAAATATAATATAACATCAAATGGACGGCAACTTTCAACTTTGTTCCAGAAATGAACTGGACACTGTCTTCATTTTAGGCCAGATGATCCAAATTTAAACCAAACTTTTTGAAAAACTAAATACATAAAAGAGTATTTCATTCACAGATGAAATCTATACCAAGGTTTAGATGTCTTTCTCGTATGGAAAAATGATTGCAAAAAGATATTGTGAAGTACTATTTGACACTGAGGTCATGGTGCTCACATACATTACACAAAAGAAAGAACTCTTTATGCTTACTTAGAAAACAGTTGCAGTTACTGTTTGAACTGATTAAGGTATTGTTTTAAAAATGCATTTCTGCCTTTCCAAATGGTTTCATTAAGGCCAGAGTGACATAATACCACACGTCTGTAATTCAAATTTGTTGCCACTGAGGCAATGAAAAGCAAGCACTTTGTGTGTGTGTGTGTGTGTGTGTGTGTGTGTGTGTGTTAAGCAGATTTACTTTTTAACAGTGAAGCTTCAGTGGATGATTATGACATCAAAGTGTGACAGACAGTGATTATGTACTGCAGGGGGAAAAGACGGATAAAAACAGACATTTAATTCCCTTAGCTTAAAGAGACATTATCCCTGGCTAGCAGGAAAAAGAAGTATTCAATCTCTTTTTCATTTAGGCAAAATCAGGTACTGATTTAACCAACTTGCCTTGTCTGAAAGATTTCCTTTTAAAATCTTAATTGTAAGCTCATTTCCTTTCTTTAGGTATATTTTCAATAAGTCATTTGCTTTCTTTTTTCCTTGACTTTGAGAATTAATGCAGGCAGTTTGTTGTTCTGCTTTCCAAAGAGCTCATCCATAACTGTGCCTAGGCATAACCTTTTTCTTCCTCCCCCTGCCCCGAAGTGTTGTAGTACTATAGAAACAATTTTACAAGGAACATACTGGATATAAAGGATAGGGAATTTAAGTAACTTAACAATGACTTAAGAATTTTAGACTTCCTCTGAAATTGGGAATTACCTTTTGAAAGTAATTCTCAAAAAGAAAGAGAAAATACAAAATTTGATGCAAGGAACACAGGGTTTGATACAGCTACCACTGAAGTCCCTGGAAAGATTTTTGTTAGCTTAAGTCTTTGTTGTGGATATAAGTAACAGCTTCATCATTCTGATGTTTTACCTATCTTAATGGAATGTTTGGATTTGATTTTAAGTTGCATGAAATATGCAGAACAACAAATTGCTGTCAACCCTTAGAAGGAGACGCAGACAGACAGTACCCCAGATTAAATTCAAAACAATTTTTGGCTTCAGCTCAGAACACTTTATCCCATTAAAGGCAGGGAAGGAGAAAGATTGGGGCTGTGAGGGGGTTGTGGATTTAGTCAATGGGGGGGGAAAAAAAGACATCAGAAGAATCCTCTTGATTTAGAGACCATATATATCATTTAAGTGCCAGACTTGAAACACGTGCTCTTTAACAAAGATTATTTTTTAATACTTCTCTGACCAAACAAAAGGGATAGTTATGAAAGCAAAACAATAAGACCAGTAGATTATCTGCTTTTTAATGTTGCTATTCCTGTAAAATTCTACACTTTAAAAAATATTATCCCTGGCTTCTGTTTTCACATATTAATTAAATGGCTGATTAAAGGGCCTTTTCTGTGAACCTGCTACAGAATGTGTTTTTGTGAAGACAAAAGGGTTCATAAACAATGTGTTTATGGGGAGAGGAGGAACAAGTGACATGAAGAAAGAACAGGAATGTGAAGTAAGAGTCATAAGTGAAATTTTTAGGAGGGACCAATTGTCTCGTGTGCTGAGATTCACTTTAGAAAGCAAAAACAGATGAGAAGTTTTGAGTAATACGCTGATGAGGAGAAGCTGGGAGAAAATCCTGCCTCAACAGAAATCAATGGGAAACATCTATCAGTTACAATGGAGCCTAGATTTCACCTCAGTTTTCCCAGCTCACAATGATGAGTCCAACTCAAGTATTAGATGTAGGATCATTCTTCAAGATATGTCCTGATTCTAGTTTAAAACATCTTGTGGCCTTCTCTTCAGCTTCCAGAAAACACATGCATTAAGTTTTTAACCTATCAACCTGCAAAGGGTGTCTGTTCCTGTAGTGCCTGTAGGCTTCCAAATTTCCTTCTCCTCTTTCTTCTCTTGCACCTTTTCTTATCTCCTCTCCTGGCTGAAATTTTGAGGTGGTGTCCTGCAGTGACATAAATAAGAAAAAGGATAACAGTTCCAAATGAACTGTTTCCAGACAGTAATACTTTCTTTTACAACTCAGTGTATCCTGAAACTAGACCGTCATTCCACACAGCTGGAAATTCTGTGACCATTGAACACTGGATTTTTCTAGCAATTCTAAAAATGTCTGTGTTGTGCGCTTTGCAGTGACTCAAAGTGAACATCCAGTTGGGTGCTTTAGCAGTCCTGCAGCATCACTAGAGCCAAATTTAACACTCCTTGAGAACCATGTTTTAGCATTGCTTTCAACACAATAAGGCCACTAAAATGGCTTTATTTTTAAACAAAGAGGATAGAAACTGCAAATGCATAGTCTGTTTTTAAACCTTAGAATATCTTGTTAAGAAAAAAAAAAGGAAGATAAAATCTCCCAGAACAGACGGTCTCCAATGTACTAACTTAGAAGCACACCCTAAAGCTCTGCACTACCTGTGATCTTCTCTGGGATGATTGCAAGGATTTCCTACACAACTAACACTATCATGTGGGAATCTGAAAGAATAATTTTATCCCCTATATATAGATGCCTGGAAGGCATTTATAGAAAAGTGTCATAACATGCATCTGATCTCTTCCCAAATGCACTTTTGAAATCATTAAGTATTTAGGAGAGATTTTTTTAGCTAATGATTTTAGACATGTAAACATGTCAGTATCTTTTTCTAAAATATCAAGACAGGAATAATAAATCAAAAAACATTCAGGTGGCAAGAGAGGAGATGCTATGTGTTGTTGCAATGAACACTGAATGACATGCATGCATTAGGAAGACACCTCAGAAAGATTAGAACATTTCTCTCTGATTCATTTTAATGTAGCTCTTTATATTAAAAAAATGGGTTTTTCAGGGCACAGAAAGCAAGCACTGTTGCTTGTGTAATGTATTAAACCGATCACATTTTTCATTCTTGATTTTCTGTCCATTTTATTATTTTACAGTCTAGCTTCTAAAAATGCTAAGAATTTTGGCAGACTTCATGGAATTCTGATTTTAAGAACACAAAACAGGAAGCTATTTTGAATGCTCCCACTTGATCCATCTTTGTGCTGGCAGCACAATGCCTGTAAAATCCACCTGCTGGAAGTCGGGTGGTTTATGCAAAGGGATGTCATGGTAATTTGGAAACTGCTGAATACAGAGTGAAGCCTTTTCCTGCCCCCAAACCTGCCACACCAGTTTTTCTAGCTCATTACATGCCAAAACTTTTGATTGATGTGCTCACTTCAGTCACGGGTAATTTTAACTCCTATATTAAATAGCTGCTGCTTCCACTCCATTATATTTCCTCGTATGGGGCAAATCAGAGCTCAAGCTCGGCCTGTATTGGTCTGACCTAAAAGCCAGAGTAAGCCTTTGTTTAATTTTGCGTAGGCGGCAAGCCAATATTTCAAAACAACTTAGACAATCACACTGCCTTTTCTTAATTGTCAAGATCACTTGAAATGGAGCTTTTGAGGACTACTACATAACATTTTTGGGGGATCCCCACAGAGGTGAGAAAGTTGTAAAAAGCTTTGTAGATATAAATACAAACTTTTTTGTAAAATTTGAGTAGAGTATTAAGTGCAGCACAAAATAACCTGTGACTGCTTTGCATTGTTGCTAGTGGGATGCAAGTCTTGTTTTGCACAGCCTTGTTCCTTAATTCCCTGTACAGGTTTGGGACCAAAAAGAAGCAGAAGAGAAACACTGGGTGTTTTCTCTCAGGAAAGAGCCCCCACCTATAACCCTATAGAAACCAGGCTACATTTAAAGACTGAAATGATTACCTAAAATGGGATTTATCTATCCCATGGCTCTTTAAAAGGCACCTCATCTAAACTGACTGTTTAGATTCTCTGTGTTTCAAACAACAAAATATCAGTACTTCAAGTTCATCCTATCATAAAATTTGCATATAAAATAAGTGAGATTTTAGTGGCTGTGAAGGGAAAGAACTGATATATGTAATGTTTCTCAAAGCTGATCTCTACCTTCAGGTTTAGGGCTATATATCATCCAGTCACTTAAAGATTTGAGAATGATATAAGTTATAAGATCTTTAGACAGTAAGCAGATTCTCCTTCATTTAATCCTGTTTCAGATACCACTACTGGGAGGAATGCTGTTAGTTTGAGAGGTGGCTTGGCTTTTACGATAAGATAGCTTAGGGGAAACTGTACCCCTAAATGGTTTGTGGACCTTAATTTCTGTATTAGAGAAGTGATTTAAAGATATGTGTGTCCCCACTTGGTGGGGACATCACACATTCAGCCTCCTACTGATGGTTCATTGATGAAGTTCAAATGCACATTTCAAATATAGCTGTGCAGATCTCGTGGCTTGCTGACAAAGTACATTTGTTCAACTGGGTTGGTTATAAGTAATAAAGACACAAATTATAAATGTGCATAGCCGTTCCTGGCTCAAATTTTATGTTTTTTTGTAGAGCACAGACCTAGACACCTAACACCTTCAAAATAATCTGCTGGATGGATTATTTAGGCCCTGTATAATGTCATTGTATTAAAACCACAGTATAATACAACATGAAGAGCAGGATTAATTTAATCAAACAAACACAAACATCAGGAATGTTGATATATCCATCTCTGAGCTATTTTTTTCATCATCAGAAACAAGCAGGCTCTTACTGAGAGTAGTGCATCTCATCCTAAAATAGTCAGCTAATATAGAACAAGATAATTACTTCCTAAAATGACTGACTGTCTCTGTTTGGAAGAAAGTGAGACTGAATTGTACAGCTTGGAGTATATCTCTATACTGGTGGTGCCAAGTTAGATAAGATAAATCCTTTCCAAAGACCCTTAAAAATCTAATGCTGAAACACAAACAAGAAATTACCAATGGAATATGTCTTTTTTAGAAGAATTTCTGGGCTACTTCATCTGCACAACTTAAAAAATAGATTCTAAAACTCTTTGGATCAGTTAGAAACAAATTTCATTGCTTGCTACTCCTACTAATTTAAAAACTCTTTCTGTATCCTTTTTCATCAATTCCAAAGTCCCTTCATGGGAGACAAAACTGGTATGTCAAGAATCTACGTATTTCACTTACGAAAGTATCTACTGCCTTCAACCTTTTGTAAAGAAACAGGAAATAAACTGGGTCCTGTAATATGATAGTGCTGGAAGAGATCAAACTGAAGCAGAGAAGTAAATCAAGAGCTCATACTGTATTAAGATGACAAAATGAAAATCTTTATCAGGAAAGGCTTAGGAAAAGTTTTACACTGTACCCAATAAAAAGAAATTACATTACACAAAATAAAATAAATTTGCATTTAAAAATTACAGTTACAGTGGCTAATCTGCCTGCTGTAAGGAGCTCCACAGTATCTCTTGCTTTATGGAAGTACATATGCCACCTTCAAGGAATCAGGTACACTTATCAACCTTTTCAAGTTTACAAAATCAGTGGTAGGAATATTGACACAAGGACTGATTATATCATTGCCAATATGTAACTGTCATTAGCTCTTCTAACTACTTTGGTATAAAAGCTCAGTATGTTAACTCAACAAAAATAGGCTTTCTCATACAATGATTAATGAGAAACTAAAAATATTCAAACTGAACTAACTCACAAAAAATTCACTTTCTAACAGTGTCTAAAATTAGGCAAGTGTAGTCTGTCTCATGGAGGAAAAAGGCAAAAAATAGCATTATCTTTTTAAAAGAATAATTACATAAACATATGCAAGTTAATTAAAAGGCACTTAAGCAAGGTTAAACAGGTGCCATAGAGATTAAATTAGCCACATTAGAGGCTCTATATATGGCACAAATAAAGGAATAGACTCTAAAGGGAGATGCTATAAGCCAGCCTGCTAAAAACTCAGAATAAAGGAAGATATTAGAATGATAAAATCAGATAAAAATAGGTATGAAAGGAGCCCTCAAGCTTTCATTTAACACATCCCCTGGCCCAGTCAGAATCAGCCATACTTATATGATGTCCAGTGTGTATATTTCTATGATGTTCAGAGATTCATTATTATTACACTGGGAATTTTTGTTTTCCCCACAGTCTGAAATTTTTTTGCTGCTCTTGAAGGCCATCCTAACCACCATGGATACAGAGAACGAAGTACTTTTCTTCTTACAGTAGCATCTTGTGTACTTGTTAACTGTTTTTAATGTCCCCATTCAATACTCTCTATGGTTTTGGGGCTGGTGGGTTTTGTGGGATTTTTTTTGTGTGTGTGTCCCTTGGCTGCTGCAGTCTCCTCAGTCTTACAATCATGCTTTCTAATCTTGTAATTCTTTCTACTTACTTTTGGACTGTCTTCATGGTCAACATCTCTCCTGAAGTAAAACATTCAACTAGAAAGAATTCCTTCAGAAAGAGAAAGTAGCTTCTAATGAAGGGGAATAGAAAGCTCTGGAAAAGTCAGCTCTGGAAAGTTACAGATAAAATTACAGTAAGGCAGGCCACAGAAATATGAGAAAGTGACTTGCCAAGAGTATAAAGTATTTTCAAATACTACTACTAAGTAGTAGACTACTAAGGTCTTTCTTAGTATTTATCTCAATAACAGTGAAATATAAATGGCAAACCTCATGCAGTCTTTGAAAAGACACCCAGGATTATCTTGGGAATTGGCAACCTAAGAGCTTAGGTGTTGACTCAAGTGTAATTGAAAATTGGAATTTGATTGCTGAAGCAGTCACTTCCCAGGGTTTGTCCTACGCCTCTCCTAAAGTTTACTGCCTCTGCAGTGGAGCAGCTGACCTAAACTATTACAGTAAACCGGCTTTGATTTCAGCTCATAGAAATACAAATAATAATAATTAAAAAGCTGAAGATAGCAAGTCTTGCAAAATAGTTTCACCCAGCATGTAAATCAACAACTTCTGCTCTGTACCAAAATGTGGTAATAAAGAACAAAGTTAACATATGGATAGACAAAATTGGCACACAAGAACGTTAGCCTGGCTTTTGTGGACGTGAGTGAGTTACTGGAGTACTTCTCTTACCTTCTTAACAAATTTATAGAAAAGAGTGACTCAGCCAGTAAAATTCATTTAGTTATTCACCAAAGACTCTTAAAACTGTGTAGTATGTCATTCCTCCTGTGAAGTGACATGACAGGGGGTGGCTGTTATTATAAAGTTATTTTGGACAGTCAAATTTAAGGAGATGGAATTTACAAGCTTCTCCTTGAAGAAAAAGTAAAATTGAGAAGTAATTAAAAAGATCGTTTTTTGTCTTGTCGTATGTTTGAGGAACTATGGAATTGACCATCTCAGGAACCCATGGAGGCCACAAACTTTAGCATATTAAAATGTGGACCAGACTTTTACATGGATGCCTACCTATTCACTAAACATTCAAGTTGCTACAGGTTCTGAGACCATACACGCCTCTGTGTTTTAATACAGAACAACAAAAATATTTTCAAATAACCACAGGATACAAATAAATATTCAAGGAACGCATTCTTTTCTTTTCTTTTTTTCAGGGCTACATGAAATATCACCAAGTTTTACCAAGATAACAAAAATTTTGAAGAACCTAAATCAAGGTCAATGTACTTTTGCAGCTGTGACATGAAGAAAACAAGTACAAGAAACATCTTCAGTGTATTATGTTTCCCTCCTGACTTTTTTTTTAATTTTCCACATTTACATGGACATAAGCCATTTCCACCAGGCATGATTTTTGCATTCCAGTCCAATGGGTGAACGTTTGTTGGTAAACTGCAATAATTTAACCCTAAAAACAAAGAGAGAAAATAGTGAAAGCGACTTTTTTTCTTTTAGAATTCTGGAAGGCAGGAATGGACACATTATTTCATTAAAATCCAGCTAAAATTGTTTGAATATTTATGTATATAAGCTATAAAACTTTAATATGATGTTAAGAATCAAACTACTAGGAAAGTTCATCCTGGGAAATTCACAAGGGAACTTTAAAGGGCCCTAGCACTGACTCTTAACTCCAGAAAACTCACAATGTAGAAAGAAACACTGCTTTCATATAAGAATCCAAATTTTAAGTCAATGCTAAATTTTCGTTGACTTAGATATGTTGGATCTGTTCTTGAAATACCACTACCAGTAACACAGTAACAAGAGATGTTATTTTAAGATCTTTTATCTAAAGCTTTTATTATTATTACTATTATTTTTTCTTTTTACAGAGTTTTAAACTTCCAAATCATCAATGCTCCCTCAAGGACTTTTTTTTTTGTCTCCTTCTTCCACATCTTTCCTTGGAAAGACGTATAAACATGAACTTTTACATGTTCCATTTGCTTGCCTGGTTAAAGCATTCTGTGAAACCTTTCTAAAGTTCCTTTCTTCATAGAGATTCAAAGCTTAATATAAATATATCATATCTGTAAAAGTAGAAAGAAGCTGATACAGTTATGCAGATACTCTACAGGAGTTCAGCTGTGTTAACTTCAGGGAGAGTCAGGGTTTTTTGACAGCCTTGAATATGGCTTTCACTGTTATTTAACTCCAAACTGAGGCTTAAAACTTCTTTCTTTTGCCGTCAGAAAAAGTTTGCCTTGGGAAAATAGTATATATTGGGATTAACAAAATCCTTTTATTTCACTATTGCACAGGGATTGTTTATATGTGGAAAGCTAGGATAATGCTCTTATTCTGGGTTTAAATCAGGTTTGGTTCAATTTAATATCCAGAAGCATCTATACTAGAAACACTTAACCATTATAGAAATACCAATACAGTAAACCAGCAAAGTGCTAATGGAGCCATTATCAAACAGAACCTTTGTATCAATGTAATAAATTCACTGTCTTGAAGGAAATTAAGCTAAAGGACAGCTTTGCTGGTAGAACAAAATCTGTAGTAGGGATTTATGCCAGCTCAGATGTGTGAGTTTAAGTTCACTCTCTGTACCTTGGCTATTTGAACTGAAACAAAGTCTTTAAGGTAGTCATAGTTTAAGTCAATTGGGAAAAAGCTTGGAGGAAGTAGCTTAAATTAAGCTTCAATAAACCAGTGTGAAATTGAAATAAGCGTTTTTAATGAAACTGCATTGGATTAAAAAGTCATTTAAATTCAGAGTAAACGTGGTGTAAATTTTTTGTTTGTATATACAGCCTTTGTGCAGTCTGAATCTCAGCTGTTTCTTTTACTAATTCTCCCAGTTCTACCTTGAAATGTATTTTATTCAAGCTCAGATACCAGCTTTCCTTCGAATATAGCCTTCACATATAAGCAAATGTGTGTCAAGCAATTTAAGAATATGCCTGAAAGAAATGTGATTTTCCCTCCTGAATCAATCAATCCTCTCTTCTTCCTATACTACCTATACAATTCTTATAAATGATGCCTTCACAATTCTACTGGGAGGTTAAGTAAGTGAAATGTTAATGCAGTTCTCATATGAGAGAAAATACATGTAGATTCCCAGTGCTCTGTAATCATAACGTTTCAAGATCATATTCATATTCTTGAAATGCTGGCTGCCTAAGATATTGCAATCTATATTTCTTTTAAGAGATTAAAAAAAAAAAATAAAGAAAGCAAAAAGGAAAGAAACAGGTAGAATCAGTGTCATTATGTGAGAACCAATTTAATTAATTCACTGCAATTGGAACCTTGCGAAGGATTTACAAACAAAGGGGTGGGATTGCGATTAACATGTTCCCTTGTCCCTGAGCAAGCTTCCCCTTTGATCTTTCCAGATGACAGGAGATGTGTCTTAGGAATTAGAATGTAATGCAAGCATCGGCCATGATTGATGGAGGGGTATCAGGGCTGAGCGAGAGGAAACTCTTCAGGCAAGGAGGCATGTGTCACTGTATTTATTGCTCTGCTCCTCCTCCTAGTTCTTTCCTGAAAGGAACCTTTTCACCTAGGTTCAGCTTGTCATTAGCAATGGCACTACAGATGAGTGTTTTTCTTTTTTAGCTATGATCTCCAGAAGCTGTGTTCTGTGTCAGGTGCTCCTTTCTTTTGACCTACTTTGGATTGCAGCTTTGCCTTTAATAAGAACACAGTGTTCTTTTCACAGGTTGATAGTCACTAATGCAGATACAGCCTGGGAGAAAAAAAAATGTATAGAAACTATTTAGTATTTAGGTTCCTGCCTTTAACCTGAAACAAGGTAGAGTAGAAATATTTTTAGGTATATAAATAAAATGTCTCAGGTATTGGAAGTGATTTAGCTGGATTTTGCATGGGCTAATTTCTTGTTTATGCATATTAGTACTAGTCCACAGGGTATTTAAAAAAAATAAGTTATTACCAAACACTCGGCCAAAAAAAAAATGTCTTTACCAATCACTTTTCTCAGTCCTCAGAGTGTACAAAATGACATGGCTCAAGTATCTTTAAAAGAATTGCGGGTGCTTACATCAGCTGGACGTCAGGGTCATTATTTAGTCTTTGAAAAGTCCCTCAAAATAGCTTGGTAATAATTTAAATTATGTTAAAAAAAGTAATAAAGGTAATGTGTTTCATGGCAATGGTTGTTGCCTTGTGACTGCTCAGCTGACAGTCATTTGCCTTCCAAAGTATAGTCAGATTAATGACATTGTACCACTATGGCCTCATGCCTTAAAGAAAAAGGGGACTCAGTAACAGTTGCATGTGTGATTCTTCTGTTATATAGCTTATACATGAAGCTGTCATATGTGAAAAAAATCTAGTCCTGTGGAATCAGAGTATTCTGGAAGGAAGGTGACATGTTTGCCATGCTGATTTGCATACTAAATTGTGTGGTGATCTTGTTTTAGAGTTTTATGACATAAGAATGTTGCAGTTTATATTTGTTTATATTTAGTCATTCCTACAATAGGTGAGTCAACAGAACATATAAGCATATGACTAATTTTTGTTATATGCGTAACAACACTTATTCAACAAAGCATATTATGCTTTATAATATATTACACTGTATAGAATATTATAAAAATGTGCTCTATTCTTAAAGAATTTAAGTGATTTGCCATTTTGGATGTGAGAGGAGTGAAATTATTTTTTGTTATTTTGTGAGAGGAAGGAAAATAAACCCTTCTGTTTTACATAAAGGTGTCTAAGCAATTTATGTAACACTTGTAAAACTCCTACAAATCTAAAATAGCATTTCTTAAGCAATTGTGGCTGAACAGGAAATGCAGTTAGAAGCAGGAATCTATCGAACCAGCTAAAGCTTTTAGGAGTAGCACGTGTCTGTACCGTAAAAGGAGAATTCCCATGTAAACAAAGTGACTTTGTGGCAATAGTTCTTTCCGGGATTTAGCCTTCTCTAACTAGGTTTTATTAAACTCTACCAAACTTCAAGGAGGTATCTCTCAGGTGGCATATTACAACAACATAGAGCAGCCTTTTGTAGATTAAATATAATTAGGGTTAGCTGATTGCGAAGAGAATTAGAGGAAAAGCATCAAGAAGAAAAATGAAACAAAACCCATCTTGTACCTTAAAAGCTGTGTTCAAAGCTGTGTGTGTGCGTATACTTAAAAGTTTTAATAAGTACTCATTAAGGATAACATATATATACCATAAATAGTTAATTAAGTTATCATGCAAAGAATGCTGCAGTAAGCAGTCATTCAAGAGCCTCTCAATATATTCACCTGTACTTTTCTCTCAATTTATTCTGCTAGTCTTTCCATTACAGCCGAGAAAAAGTAGGAAAAATAACATGCGAAAAGTAGATCCAGAATGACAGTTGCCTCAGAGTGCAGCACATCTCAATTTTTTTTTCATTTGTTAAAAAAAAAAGTTTAATCAGCAAGGAGTCAGCATCACTCATTTTCTGACTTCTCTGTAGCCTTTCAGACAAAGTTTTATTCAGGCTTTCTCACTTTCTGGCCATTTAAAATGGTTGACAGGCAAAAGCATTCTTCATGGAAAACTATTGCGGCCAATCCAAACATTTTATGTTGTGGAGTAAACACCCAGATTCCGCTTTCTGCATGTGTGTGTTATCTGTTCATGGTGTGTTTATGAATGAGATTATTCATGGAAATTAGAGTGATACAACTGACTGCGTTTGTTGCCAGATATGATTTAGGTATCAAAACAAGGCTTTTTAAGGAAAATGAAGATACAGGGGATGGACAGTAGAGTGTACATAAGTTTAACAAAGAGCAAGTTCAAGCTAGAATGATATGAAGGAATAAATTTGCCCTTCTGTGAGTATTTTGAAAGTCTGTGCTCCCAAATTAAGTCCCACTCACGGTTTAATTTTTTTAAGGTTGAATGAGAAAGGCATAAAACTGCAGATCTTCAGAAAGGAAGCAACTCTTTTAAAATATTCCTTGGTCTTCCAAACCGAGGCTGTACACTACTGCTATCTCTCATCATCTGAGCAGTCAGGTGAAGCTTTTAGATCTGAGAAGGATAAATCACAGGAGATGAATTTTTGTAATGAAATAAGCTATGATAAATGCCGTTTGTTCTTAGAGAACAAAAGTCCATTTTCCTGAGCACAGGAGAAATAAAAAAAAACCAACACACCACCAGGAGTCTTTCTTTACTTGTGGCTTCAAGCCACTTTTATCCAGCATGTGGTTTAAAATGTGATCTTTACAAGGCCATGGTCTCAGTGTTTTTGCATTTTGGGTGTCATTTTTCATTATTAATTTCTCCAGCTTCTCACTTTCAATGGCAAAAGCTGATGCTCCTGTCCCTCTCCTTCTCCCCCAACCTCCACATTTTTTTCCCTCTTTTTTTTTTTTTTCTTTTAAATGTTCTGGTTGCGTCTATATGGAGGGGCTGGTATTTCTTTTCTCCTAGCTGTCCAGACCTGGCGAGCTATGGTTGTGCAGTGTGGTTCAATTCACACCTCTGTGATCAGACTTCCTTCCAAGAAGAATCTGGGGATATGCGAGGGTGGTGTGCACCTGGGTCTGCTTCTGACATGCAGACATGCTGGTAGGGGTGGCAAGACTGAAGTCTAGATGCAGTAGAGTATGCCTATATACAGGTGTATTTTCTAGACTATCAGACTTCTGGATTAATAAAGAAAAGGAACCTCCATCTGCTGATGTTACAACTTTTTCGCAAATCCCTTTTTACCAGGAACAATTTCTACTTAGTTCTTCCTCATTTCAGTGCATTCATACACAGTTTTTTTCATCATTTCTGTTGCAGGTACAATGCCATGTACAAAAGCTAAATAAGAAATCTATATCTGGAAACTAAACAGGGACAAACACTCAATTGTCTATGTAAATTATTAGAAAAGTCTTCATGGTTTTGTCTTGGGTGAGCTATTTTCCAGACTACGTCCGGAATACACAATGGTTAGTATGGCTTGGTCAACTCCCATCAGGCAGCTTGGATGCAGCTGCCCTAATTCAGCTGATAAAAAAGTTTAACTTGCTAGTGAAGTATCATACCAGGACAGCTGCTGTCAGACACAACAAATAAATAACATCTGAATCTTTTTACATAGTACTTTGGAGGCAGCCGTAGTGTTAACTATTGTCCTACCTGCGCCTTAATACATGCAAACTCTCCCTAGACAATGCAAAGACTTTTTAGAGGTTAGAGAACCATTGCATTAGTTTCAAGTAGAGACTTTATTATGTTTTTGACTTGGGTGGAGGCCATCTATTGTTGTTTCAAGAACGGATTAAATTTCTTACTGATTTCTTCGTGAAAAGGCAGCCAACAAACCCATCAGTTATACATTCTTGAGTGCCATCTGCTGGCACCTTCTCTACTACAAGCACATATACATATTTGCATGTATGTATACACATTTATATATGTACATATACAGACAGACATACATATCTGCACATATAGATATATAAATACCTGTATATGCATATATATAAAAATGTATCTATAAGTCAGGCTTATAATAACCAATTTACAATGTGCATTAACCCATTTAAGAGCTCTCACGTCATTTTTACTGTGTTTAGGAGTTAAAGCTAAGTTAAATTAGCAGAATTAATGAAGTCGGTTTTCCTATGAGACTGTGTCCCGTATTCCTAACCAATTCCATGCCCCCTCCCACACATGCACAACTCAGCTCTGAGCTCCCAGTCTCCCCAACGTCATCCTATCCTCTCCGAATTGGCTGAGTTATAATTGTTCTTTCCTCAGACGGAACAATAATTTTGGTTCTTTACTCCATCTCTAGAGTTGGCAAAACTTTTAGAACATGGACATCTTTGAGCCACCTTCCTTTCTTCTCAGACATCGCTAAACCGATCACTAAGGACATGAAATTTACCACATAGGCCAGTACAAAGTACAGAGGCTGTAATCCCATCTCTAGTTTCATTTTAATTGCATTCATTTTCATGTAATTCATTTTAATAAATTGGTTGCCTTAATAATCATTAAACATGGATTGACAGTTAAATAAATATATTATTTCTTCTTGAAAGAGATTTAGAGATTTTTTTGGTTGATTTGGGGTTTGAAGGTGAATGTTCAGGTACTGAGAAATATACTGCTTCCGTTAGCATGCATATAGAAATGAACAGGTGAAATGAGGACAGAATATTTCTTGCAGTGGTTCAGATATCTCACTTGTTACTTTGTCATTGCAAGTGGCATTCTCAGGGCATAAGCGCAAAGAATTAGGTTCTGGCCTGCAACGAATTTCTTCACAAAGCAATGTTAAAGAGATGATAATTTTCCGAAGTCCATATTCAAGATTAGTCTTTATAGTTTATTTCTGTCCTACAGAAAACTCCTTGTCCTGTTTGTACTAGATAATGACAAATAAATATGAGAAAAGACATGCACTCTACAGATCAGGTAGAACTGCAGAAGCTACACATCTGTGTTCTGTCCAGGTGATGAAGTGTAGCAATAGACATTTACCAGAAGCAACTGTTAATTACAAACTATTGAGCCAAGTACAAATCATTTGTGACTTTTCAGTGTGGTCCTGTCCTACTCCATGCGTTTCACCCCTCCGACAATAAAGGTCTGAGAAAAAAAGATTTCATGCAGCCAGTTTTCATTTGTTCTTGAAGTAAATTTCAGTGCTGAGCCCAAAACACAGACAGTTACTAAACATCTGTAGCAATAACATTCAGAAAGAGAAAATACTTCTTGCAGATTATAACTATTGGCTAAACAGAAAAGGAAAACCTTGGTATGGAATCACAAATATATTGCATTGTATGAATACCCCAACTCAAAATGTTTTCTTCCCTTTTTGTTCAACAAAATGCTAGCTACATTAAAAGAACGATTTTGGTCTGGAATTTTCTGAAGAAGAATAAAGAAGTAAACATTTGCAAAAAAATTATGATCCTTTTGAAAAATATATTTAACATCATGAATACGAGTAATTCCAGCAAAGTTCTGTGTAAAAAATAAACACTAAGAAAGAATAGAGTTCACATCTAATTTTAAGCTAACACAGAACAAGGAAATGTAACAAACAATGGAGAGAAGAAAAATAAAGTAAAAAGATCAGCTTATTTTCCCCTTTTTCTTTCTTTGCTGGTTTTGTTTCCATATTAAACTTCTACCTATTTCAAATTTTATGAAATCTCTGCTTTACTGGCTTTGAATTGATTGAGTGTTTTAACTTTTGGTTACTTCTAATATTGTTCTTAGGAGTTTTATTTTCCTACAACACATCTGTTTCACCATCTGAAACATTCTACACATTGCCTTTTAATTTTAAATTAGATCAAAATAGAATAGAAACGTAAACTAAAACCACTATGTAGTTTCCTGTTATCCTCTTTCTTCCCTTCATTCCTTTCCTATAGTTCCAGTGCTCTTCTTGCCTTATGTAAATAGCCACAAACTATAAGCAAACAGTTAGGAAACAGAGATATCAGTGGTTCTCTGTAAAGCTGCATTCATGTCACATGTATATCCACTCCACTTATCCTCCAAAATAACTAGTATTAATCATACTAGAGGTCAATGGAAAGACAACTATTGATTTTGATGAGCTTTGGATTAAGATCAAAAGAAACTGGAACTATTAATAGGTGATTTCCCAGGAAAAGGGGGGTGGAGGGGCAAATAAGATTTTCACCCACTGCTGAATCATAAAGAGCAATACCATGATTTAGTGTTTTAACCCTATCCTGACTTGAAAAGATAAGAGATTTTGTTGGAAGTAGGTTTTCGAACATAATACGTAAAAAATGCCAATAGTAAAAAAACAGTTCCATGCACTATGATTTTGAAAATATGAAAACGATGAAGAATTACTCACTATATAAATAATTTCTCATTCGTTTATCCCACAGTATATTTAAACAATTTGCCTTTACTTTAGAGTTGACTATAGACAACAAAGATGATTTCTGCTTCCTATAATGGGAACTGTACCAACCTCTACAGTTAAATGAATCATGTTTTTCATTATAGTCCATTATAGTCTCTCATAGGTTTCTGAAACTTCCAGCTTTCAGATTGCAATTTTGCAGGTTTATTCTCTCTGAACATGATATTTATTGGTACTGTCATTATCCTTATTACAGGTTATTATTTTCTGTGTGAAGACTGTTTGTGCAAGATGTTTGGCCAGTTTGGAAAGATAACCAAGGCAGGGGAGAGGAAGAATATGCTTTATTTAATATAAAAATTCCTATTTGTTAAGATTTTTTTCAACAGCTTTAATGCTTTAGATAATGACAAAAAAATTTTAATTTTCCACTGCAATGTATTTATTGCAAGTGTCTTTCAATGTTCCCAGAAAAAAAATGAGGTGAAAATCCAAGAACAGATAATATAATATTAGACGGTGCTATTTGAGAAATATTATCTGATCCTGTAATTAAAGACTGCTATAATAAATGCATACAGAGACAAAGTTAAAGTTGTACATTCCATAGAACAGATTACTAAATACTGAACAAAATACTTGGCACAGCTATTTAGGAAACAGCACTATACAAAAAGAATGAATTATTTGACCAGCAAATAGAATTGATCCAAGGAAAAAGAATAAGGGGTGTGTGTGATAATTATAGCAATAAATCTCCAAGCTATTAGTAGAATGCATTATACACCTAATAATAAGACACCATAAAGAATGTGCAATGTAACACTCAACACTGCAACCTGAACTATCTTTTTACATCAGTTCTATGAAATGGAATAAAAATTCAGGGTATAGTTTATATTTCTGGTCATCCTTAAAACCTTCTCTTTAGCCTGATATCAATAGATGCCTTTTTCAAATGTTCCCCAATGAAAAGATATGGTTTTTACCTTCCTTTCTTTCTTCTTCCCTTTTTTTCTTCTTTTTTTTTTTTTTAACCCTGATTCAATTTGCACTTTGTCTTTGAAGTTTACTCTCTGCCTTTAATTACCTTTGATGGACTGGTAAGACTCTTTCATAGAGTTCTTAGACTTAGGCTAATATATCATAAATGAGAAATCTTCAGCTTGAAGCACTGTTTTAAAGCACCATTTTAAACTGGAAGGACACATCACATTGACATACACCCAATAATAACATTTCACAGCTTTTAACTAAGCTGGTAAGCGTGCTTTTTTTTTTTCCTTTTTTTTTTTCTTTCCCCTCACAGAGACAGCTGCCCATTCCTGTTCATGTACTGTTTCTGCCAATGCTCTGATGTCTTTATTTAGGGAATTATAAAGAATTGCTTGGAGTCTTCTGCAGTTTCAAAAAACTAGCCATTGAAGGGGAGGAGGATAAAACTTATTCAGAAGACAGATGACAGCTTTTCATCTGGGGATCATACAGAAGGACGCTTCCTTCCATAAAAATAGATCCTGCGATGTTCTTTGCTCCTCACATTTCACAAGGGCCAATCATTCTTAAAAAGAAAAAAATACCCTTAAAACTGTAAAGTCAGCTGAATCCTACAATCCTCATTCAGCCAAACTGGTATTTTTTTCAATTATTACTATTTTACACAGTAAGGCATGCGGAGTTGGCTCCTAAAAGAAACAGATTGTTCTCGCAGCCGCCCCTCCTGCCCTTCAAGAAACAATACCAGCCTGAGTCAAATCAGCTCGCACAAATTTTGTTTCATAAAGAGACCATTTGAATTGCATTTGTCGATGGTATCTTTTTTGTATTAGAATGCTGCTAAAGAAGGGAAAAAAACAACAGAAAAAAAGGAACATTGTGATCATTATTAAATAAACTGTCATTCTCTTTAACTGAATGGAGTGATTTAAATGTCACCACAATGAGCTGTTTGGAGTTTATTTTTTAAATTATAATCTGTTAATTAACGATTAATGTGTGCCTTTAAGACATAGCCCACTGCAGGAGGTACTGGGGAGGCATTTTGCCTCAGCAGGAGTGCTAGGCAGTAGTTAACACAGAATAAGCAACTGGGACAGATCCTCAGCTGGCTAGGATTTAACTTTGTATTTTCTGGAATACAAAAGAAACTATACTTTCATATGGAAATAAGTTTCAGAAGCGCCTTTCAGCAGGTGGGGAAAGCATAGGGTTGGAACATGCAAAGGTACTGGTCAATTGTATTCCCCAGGGGTGGAAAAGAAGTAATAATGCTGGAGTTTCATTAGCAATATAGACAAGCCAGGATGAACCGTTTAGCTGACCTGCTCCTACCAATTATAGCAAGTGCTGAAGGATCAGTGATCATGTTATTTGTCAGAACAAGTGTTTCAAACATAAATAAAGAACAAAGCAAGCAACATTTGTGCTTACAGGTTGGCAGTAGGGGAGTTATAAAGATCATTGCTCTCATTTACTTCCAGGCCTTACAGAGGGCTGATGTTTGGCTGAAATAGTTCAGCCACTGAAACTTTCAGTTTCAACTGAACTAGTTAGTTATCCAGAAATGTGAAGTAGATGATATAATCATATTTACTGGGCTAATTATTCTGTTAGTCTAGTAACCAGGTTGATTGCTTTGTGCCATATGAAGCAATGCCCCCTTTTTAAGTAATTAGATAGTTGAGAAGGCTCATGTCTTTTTTAGGTATCAGTCCCCAAATTATCTGACTCAGTGGCAACCATTTCATTTCAGTCCTGGGTGAAGAGTTAATTGGGAAGGTCAAATTATCATATGTGGCTGCTGACCACACACTTGTGTGGATGCCATTGGTCCCTACAGCACCACAAGACTTCCAGTCCTCTACAGATAGAAACTGGAAATTTTAATTTAAAATAGACGCACACCCCACCTCCCCAATATTTACACAAGATGGTTGTGCCTTTTCATAATATTGTTCAATTTCTCCATGCCAGAATGTGATTGAGAAAGGTTGCCTGAACTTTTTTTTTTAAATTTACTGATTGAAACCAGTGACTACAGGTTCCTCAGCTAATGCCAGATCTTTGAGATCACGCGTTACTGTCATTTTGTTTCGTCTCACCTAGCTTAAACTAGGGAGAAACCTCGAGCTCATTGGTAATGCTTGGTTGTCTTGCAGAGTTAGCAGATGTGGTTGTCTTGTAAATAAAAAGCTAGTAAATATTAGAACTAAAATCAAATTACCTCAAATTACAAATTCATGTAACTGTATGTAGAGTGTTTGTTTCGCAGTACAGACAAATGCCTTTGATTTCCTTTCTACACTGGTGTGTTTGTCAGCTGAATTTTCTTTCCCTTTTCTTTTCTTGTTACACCAGGTCTTGGAGAAATATGACTCAACTTAGTAATGATAAGAAGTGTACCTGTTGCTCAAAATGCCAAAGTGGAGTTTCAGCTGTAGCTGGGCACTTGTAGAAAGACTTCCTCTGTGCTGGGTTGAAGTTTCCAGCCAGCTGAATGCTTCCCACATCCTGCCTACCTGTACACAGAGTTGTGTACAGTCATGGTCCCAGAATGGATCATTTGCATTTTTATTCTGTATTTTTATGCCTCTTGCCTTATATTCAGGCTTCTTTCTTCACTGAATCTGAATTTCCTATAATATTAAGTCACTGTCTAAAGTCCTCACCATATTCTATGGGTTGTTTTTTTTGCAGTTGTAAACAAATTAAATGGCATAAACAAATGCAAGACATGCTGAAGAAGTTCAGTACAGAGGAACAGAGAACTCATTAAAAAAGAAACATTTAGCTGCGCTTAAAGGAAAAATAACTCAGAGGAGCAGACAAAGGAAGAGGAAAAGATATTTTTGAGGTTATTTAGAAGCATCAAGGCTTTAACTTAAACACAGCCATCAGCTATGCTAGCTGACACAGGTCAGCTCATGTTCGTGCTACCAGAATCTCTACCTAATTAATGAGAACCACTGTGGCCCGTGCTAACTACTGACCCATCTCCAGGAAGTCTGGGGGAGAGTGCTGGCTCACTTCAGCCAAAACTGCTCAAGAAGCGGTACTAATAATGTGAGCCCATAGATGAATGAGTATTTCTGAGAGCATAACTATATGGTATTTGCAAACAGAGTTTCTCCTGTAGAGCTGTGGTTTTTGTCTGATTTTCAAGCCTGTGCTGCAGCTGCTGGTACAGATCTGCACCCTCTCTAACAAGTCCCTCTCTCACTTGCACAGATTTGAGGTTGGAGTTGGATCACCTCAGGTGCTCTCTGGTTGAGCTCAAATGTGCCTTCAAAAGACTGCGTAAAAATCATCCTTGGTTCTTCCACTATTAAATGGAATATAAACATGGTGTAAAACTAGGCCCATGGGATAGTTCGTATATTCTCTATTCCTTCATACAAAATTTGTTTTTTTTTTCTTGAGGGGGGAAAAATTATGTATTCTATCAGAAATAACAATTACAATTTTTTATTCTACTAAACATTCCTATACCCTTCCCTCTCCCTCCAAAAAAAAATGTTGTGTTTTTTTTCTTTTCCTTACCAGAAAGTCTTATGTTACAGTGAATTTCATATGATTATTTCCAGCACTTTGCTTATCACAATGCAGTCTTCAGATAAATAAAATAACAATTTTTCTCTATTCACTACAAAGGGTAAATTCAGAGATAACAGTGATCTGGGGATTTAGAAATTGTGCTAAATTCATATGGTAATGAACATCTGTGATGTTTTGGTGACTCACTTGCTCAAAAGGATACAATCCCCAGGTTTCATTATTGTCTTTGAAAACTTGCAGGAAGTCCCACACAGAACACTGATGACAGACAACACAGGACGGTTTTCAGCAGTCTCCCAGTATGATACAGGGCAATGCTAGGCTATATCCCAGTGTGATACAATGGCTAACGCCTAATACATGGAAAACTTCTTAATATTTTAGTGTTTTAATGACATCCTCAAAAATTAATGAAAATGTAACTTAATGAATCACCTTGAGTACTATTGTAATTTTCTGCTTGTTTGTTTGTTTTTCTCCATTTGCTGAAGTGGCACAAATCAAGCCACCTGCCAGGAAACTCTCTTCTGAATGGCTTAATTCCTTTCCTTTGCCTCTCCTCCCACTTCTCCCTTGACAGATAAGACTTTTTTCAAGTGTGTTCTGAGAATTTCAGGGTGTATTTTCCTAATCAACTGTGTTAAGACACTCAGCCGTTTACACTGGAGGATTTTCTGTTATAAACTAATACCTCCCCCTCAAGTTATTTTGTCATTGGGCTTGCACCAATGCAGTTTAATTTGCTCAATGAATTCAAAGTGAGGAAAACACCAAAAAGCTCTTTTAAAAGGGAAGCCACACAATACTTGCTATTCAGAGAGTTGTGGAAAAGCCAAGAAAGGGTAGGATAATGCAGAAAATCCAAATGCATGCTGTTACTCAGAGTAGAAAAGGAAGGGCTCAGGAAGGTACTGAAACGTGAAAAGTATGTTGCAGGTGGAAGCAGCCGAACTGTTGTTGTGTCAGCCAAAAATGTCTATATTACTGGAACACAGGGAAAACAGGAGGCACTAGAACAGGTTGCCCAGAGAAGTTGTGGAGGCCCCATCCCTGGAAGTGTTCAAGGCCAGGCTGGATGGGGCTTTGAGCAACCTGGTCTGGTGGGAGGTGCCTTTGCCCATGGCAGGGGAGTTGGAACTAGGTGATCTTTAATGTCCCTTCCAACCGAAACCGTTCTATAAAACAGCACTAAGCCCGTGCAAAGGCAATGCGTGCTACATTAGGCCCATGGGAGCCTGTACTGACAGGAGTGTGAATGTAAGCTGCCCAGGTGGGGAAAGAGGTAGCGGAACAGCAGCACCAATGGTCCAGTGCTATGTTTAACTGCCTTCTCCTTCTGTATGGTCTTGACCACTATTAATCTTACTGAGCAGTCTGCAGCAGCAATTTTTGCATTAAGTCTCACCAAAAGCTCCTTTTGTATAAGGTCATCTGTGTCTCTTAAGTGTTGTTCATAGGAAATAAAAAATATTTGCTTCCTGAAGGGAACAGTAGCTCAACACATGCTGCTTTTGAATTAATCTTTTTTCCCTTCTCAGCTGTTTTACCAAGATGCTTATCTTAATAAGCATCTCTACAGTAACTCGCAGGATAATGAACTTATTATAGGGTTAAAATACATGTAAGTATTTTATTGGATAGGTGAAGTACGTGGGTTTTGTAAGTCTAATGATAATTTACCTAATGAGCCTCATGAAGTGACATTCTGGTTATAGCGGAAAAGAAGACTTGGAGACACTGCATTTTTGTGCACATTTTCCATCACTTCTGATGTTATCATGCATTTAATTTTTTAGTTTATGCCCAGTTATCCTGTTCATCCTGGAAATCTTTTAGTCCTCTGGAGACTGTAGTTTCTGAAGCCATAAACTTAACCAAAACAGCTGGACTTACAGATTTGTATCAAGAGTACATGGGATTTTTATAATTAACAGCAATTTTATTGCAGAGATCTTTACTTTCAGACTTCAGGGTTTAAGCTTTCTCTGATATCAAAGATCGGGAAGAGACCTAACTATAAATGCAGGTTTTTCTACACTCTCTTGCTGCGAGGTCCTTAGACTGTTTTTCTGAAACTCTTTGAACTGACCACAATACAATAGTCTATCAAACCTGACAGATTTCACATTTGGCCCATCATAGCAATGTCCTTTTTCCTAAGAATGCTTGCAAATCTGTTTTAACTTTCAAGACATTTGGCCAAGCCATAAATCTCCTTTCCAATCACTTAGCTCTCTTGAATCTTTGGTAGTTTAAATTGTTCTAAACTTTGTTGGAGGGATTATTCTTTTAATTGCAATTATACAATGAGTATTTCATGATCTGTATTCATTGTACAATCATAGAAAAATTTTAATCCTAAATAAGATGTTGAATAATAATTAAAACTACTGAAGACTTGATTAAGAGTGTTCAGGGATTAGAGATGAGAATTAAAGATGGCTATTGGGCCCAGGGGTAAATTCAAGGACTTCAAACACCTTTCAAGGAAAAAAAAACAAAACAACCCCACACATCTCAAACAAAACAAAATGAAACATGTTTTTCAAAGTGATTAAGAAATTTATTGGACTAAGGATTTCCTTCAGGAAGCAGTCTAAAAAAGCAACATAAAAACAATAGAATCTGCTTTCTGAGCTCCTCAGAGAGTTCATTGTGTATCATGGGGGACACAATCTCTGATTAGATTCAGAGCAAGTGTTAAATGCCTGAACTACTGCAGAAAAATGGGATTATTTTTGTCATATTTAATAAAGAAAGGGAGTAAAAGAAAACTTTGAGGAGAAAAAGAAAATCAGGAAATGATGGCTGAATTTTATTTCCCATGATAAATGTGAACTGTTTATAAAATGGGCAAATACCCAATCTTTTTTGTTCTTTTTTTCCCCAAAAGTTGCAATATAAAATGTGCTTTAAAAAAACCTCTTATCTAAATCAGATGGAGGAGATTTTGCATAATATTACAGATACATTTGAAATGAGTGAAAGTGGAGTATTTTGTCCTGAGTACCAAAGAGCCAAAATTCATCCTCTTAAACAAGGTAAGAACTTCTTATTTTGATTAAGCAATAATATATACGTAAAAATATGTAAAATGATGTACATAAGTGTATATATGGGTACTTGTATGTATTTATATTTTACATTTTACTGCTGCTCTTTGCAGTTCTTCATCACAGTATTGAGCCTTAGGATGACTGGATTATTCATTTCCAGAAAATGAATAGATATCACTGAAAGTGCAGAACAAATGACAAATGTGTGAAGCTTGAGAACAATTTTCGAAAAAAATCAGCACCATCTATATTTTAAAATAAAATTTTATGAGAAGATTCTGTGGTGGTACCAATTGCTGTAACTCTGCTGGCTTCAGTGATGCTGAGGTGATTTCTACCAGACAAGGTTCATTAAAATATCTAAGTTCTCACCTTCGTTTGTGCATGTGGTCATGCCCATAGAAATGCACGCTTCTGAACAGAAATAGGCCAAGAAGTGATTCCCCTGACAAAAGTAGCACCCCTCTGACATCTCTGCCTAAGTCAGGCACTTAGAGGCATCTGGCTGGAAAATGTGGGAGACAGGGTCTTTTTCTGATTTCCCGTGTATAAGTTTACCTGGGAGTCACAATAAATAGGACTTGACTACTTTGAAATTGAACTCTCCTACTTTCACATTTTCCACATTTTTGTACAAGCTATTCTATATTTCCTCATCAGTGTATATTAAAAGCCTTCTGGATATGCAGCTGAAACTTTATATCTGTAGATGATGAAAATAACTCATAAAATCAATTAATTTGCCTCTAGTAAGGCATCAATTTTACATATGAGTAGAAAGAATAAATCTTTCTGAGCACTGCAATTTCCCTAATACCTTTCTTTTTTTAATTCCAGACTGGAGCAAAAATTGAAAAGGTTAACATTTTTGATTAGAAAACAATCAATTTTGATTTGATCAAAAGTGTTGCTGGGGTAGAAATAATATGAATGTGATTTGGGCATGTTGTATTTTGGAGCTACATATTGAAATATGATTTATTTTCAAAGAATCGGCTCTAAAAGAAAACTTGAAGTAGTCAATACAGAATGCAGAAATGGAATATTTTTACACTATGAATAAGTTTTGATTTTTTTTTAAAGTGTCATCAGAAGATAGTTCTTCCAAATTTGACAATAGAGCATTTGTTTCATTCTTCTGAAAAACCCTCATAAAACCAATATTAAGAAACATATTTCAGAAAAAGCTTTTTTAAATACAAAACAACTTTGAATCAGCTGCCTAACTGGTCATGATTTGATTTAACTGTATGAAGTATGGCACAAGCTTTTGAAGTCATGCAGGCTTAACCTCTGCCTTGAGCATCTCTAACACAGTTTACGCAGACATGTGGCTAACACTGACTGATAATTGTCTTTGCATATTACTCTGAGAATGAATTAGCCTGTCAATCAACAATAAATTAATTATGATTATTTTCAGTGATCTCACAAACTGACATTGTAGATGCAGTGCATATGGTCATTGCTTGAGTGTCACACTGACAGGAACACTTACACCCAAAGCACAAACATAATTCCTCTTTGCTTTTGCAGTCAACTGTAAAAGGAAAACAGTGTGCTATAAAGCAGAGCCGTGCCAGACCAGAGGATACAGATTACTAAACACCACTAATTATGCCTCACATGCGTGAAGTGGGAATGACAGCATCATTGTGAGTGACAGCAGATACTAAAACTCCCTCTGGAAAGACACAGTCTTAAATGATGTCCCAGAGACAGTTGTAGAAGTAAGGCCCCGTGGTTTCAAATTAAAATTCAGCAGAATTCTCTGTACCAAATGAGAAGCTGAAGTTGCCTGAGACTGAAAAAAGGATGTATCAGGCACCATGACAGCACCTTTAGGCAGTACCCCAGGCCTGTATCCTCCCTAAACCCTGTAACTTTTGTGAATGATTTATTGTCATTATTCCATCTAGTGCTACATGTGTTTCTAAACTTGTAATTATTTGTCCCTCCGCCCTTTATCAGCTCAGACAATTATATCTGTGTTCTTCAACATGCCGAGAAGTAGGTGTTTATCATGAATGATTTCAAACAATTCATGGTAGTTTTATAAAGCAATTATCGCAAAATCATTATTTATATGAATGTACTACTGTCTCCTGCCTGATGACTTAATTCTGGCTGCTTACATATGTCCTTCTGCATCTCCTGTAGAACCAGCTATTATGCATGTGCAGTGACAGGTACATGCAGATGGGAGATCACAAGCGTTTTGTAATTTGCTTCTGTGTATTCCTTGCTAATTTTTGAATTTGCAAATTCTCTGGGCAAATGGGAGTCATGCATGTTTTCTGTGAATTTCACTCTGTGTTTTTTTATGGCATAAACTATAAAAAATATCTTCTGAATATGTCCAGTGAAATTTGTATACCAAGATATTAAAACAAATAAAATGCTATAATTAAACCTCGTCCAGAGGTAAAGTTAATAATTAAAGGAGAAAAAACACTCTGTGTACTAAACTTCAGGGGTGGCTGGATCTTCAGCTTGTTTAAGATAAATATTCCAAAGCTCACAGGCTTTTAATTCATGATTCAATTTCATATCCAAATTTATCTGAATTACTTGAAGCTCTGAAGCTTTCTCAAATGTCCTGAGTAGGATTTTGTATGAAACATCCTTTCTTTACTCCTTCTCAACAGATCATAGTAACAAAAGCAAAAGTGGATTTAAGTAGTTTGCAGAAACATACAATTAGTGGTTTTTTTTGTTGTTTTTTTTTTTACTGATTCTTTGTCGCATCAAAAAAAGGATGTCTTCAATAGAAGTTTTGTTTCCATAATATTTTAGGAAAGGCTGACTTTCAGGTTTGAATTCAAATGAAATCCAGACTTGCAGGTCCAGAGCTTGATGCAAAGCCAAGCAGATCTACATTAGATCTACTACAGTCAACCAGTTTAAGATAATGAGAAAAAATGTAAATTTATGTAAGTTTTGTAACAGCTCATTTAAATTTTTTCTTTTCCTTTTATTATAATGGATGCAATTCACATATTTCTAAATTTAAAAACACCTTAATAAAATACTTAAAACAGTTTCTGGAGTCTTCCATCAATACAATTTACTTGCTTGCTAGAACATTTAATTTTGTATTATCTATTGCTTTGCTTATGGATGGAGAAATTTAAATTAAGTACTATGTTTTATTTTTCAAAATTAACATGCAATTGCAAAAGGATAAACTGCTTCATATGCAGGAATACATCATACCCATAGGGGCACCTTTCTTCAACTTCAAAAGAGATTAATGCACTTGTTAGGATGTAAATTACACTTCTAGCACTGACATGAAAGAATTGCTGTAAAAGATGTACTGTAAATATATATATAACTTTGGCACCAGATAATACTTACATGTAATTAATTTAGAATGTGTATTTTCCTCTGTAAAGTTGTCCAATAAGATATAAATATTTTTAGCCCGTGTGTCTCCTTTGTTCCCTTCCAGAACTGTTTCCACTGTTTCTCAGTTACATAGTCACTGAAATATAACTTAGAAATTCACATCTATCTGAATCTAGAATGGTGGGGAAAAAAGTTATCTCCCTGTATTTTCCTTTTCAATGTATTTTTATTTTGCAACATATCAGCTTTTAGATATCTTTTTGTTATCTGTTAGAGCAAGTATTGCTTTTTGATTTTTCACAGATATAAAGAATATTTGATTTTCATTAAGGATTTTTTAAAACATTTTTTTTAAAAAAAACAAATGCCCAGGGTTTGTTATACATTTCACATTTTATTTGTGTTCATGAATGGAAAATATATCCTCAGTTGGCAATTTTTCTTCTACTGTAAGTAGAATTAACACTTTAAACTGGGTAACCTCTGACCCAAGGTGTATGAGATCATGCAGATACAGAAGCTTGATGACAGACTGAAGGCAAAATGAAGTAAGTGACCTGAAAATTTCGCTAGAATGCAACCCATATCTAGACTATTTGGACTGAAATTTTTCATATCTGGTGTTCAGTGTGAAGGAAAAGCCTGAGACGGGAAAAGAAAGAGACACCTGAGTCTTTTGGAAAGTCTGAAGCAGCCTTAAGTGGAAAACCTCATTGCTGGCTGAACAACACTACTGAGGATTGGAGAAAGATCAGGGATAGTAGGGGGAGCTATCCATTTTAAGGAAGAGAGACTATTAGACCTTCAGATGACTCAGAGTCAGAATGAATAGGTCTTCATCATGAACAAGCAGGCATCAGAGAGTTAGGAATGCAGCAGAGGGAGGAGGAAGAAGGAAAATGAGATCTAGGAGAATGAAGCAGAGGTACACAGAGTCAGAATATAGGACATCAAAGACAGAAGAATTATTCTTAACATTTTGAGCACTGGGTAGTGTTTTGGGGCTGTAGGCTCGTGACTGGGCCATTGGCTAAGCCCTGGCCTGAGGTTAAACAGCAGAAAAATGAGTCTCCCTGGCGTGTATGAATCTTTTAGCAGGAGCGGAACAAGGTTTTTGTTTTGGAATCCACCATGATGCATCCATCGTACACTACTGCTGCTATGGTACTGCACACATATAGTTTGCACAAAAAGCAGTTTTAGGAAACAGTACCTCCACCCCCACCCATATCTACCCGTACCTACCCTTTCAGAGCTGGATTTACATAACTACTGACCTGAAAAGTAGCTCCCTGACAAGCAACATGTTCAGAGGAAATTCAGCTTTGCCAAATTGACTTGGCCTATAAGCATTATATTAAATATAACACAATACTGAAAAGGAGCCAAAAATGGGTCAGGAAATGTTTGCTTTAGATAGCGACCATGTAAACAGTTATGCTGAAAGTAACAGAGAGTTATTGCACTGTGTAAAGTTTTATTAGGTTTAATCTCCCATTAAAGTTAGTTCCCTTGCAGTTCAGGAGTAAAGAGTTATTTTATAAGCACTGCAGATCAATACAAAATGGAAGCTTGGTTTCCAGATAATCTAGTTCTCATGAAACAAATACATGTCTTAATGGGAAGAAGAAACTCAGGATACTAATTCTAATATTTAAAAGTGACCAATGGTTTTACAGCTTTTAAAAAAAAGTCTCTTTAAATATTGCCATGCCAAAGATTTTATCAAGGAGTACAATGGGAGAAAACAAAAATAAGTATAATTTTACAAGGAGGTATTTACCATACTTGTTTTCGAAAAACTGGATCACATTTGCAGAAAATTATTTCCACTAAGTCTGACATAAATAGATATCTTCAACTTCAAAGTTTGATACCTGGTGCCTGGGAAGGCAGTGGGACAGCATCCAGATTCCTGATACACCTAAGCAGCTTCAACTGCTGCTGAAAACCAGACAGACTGAGTTGCTTTAGGTGGAACCTAAGAAGTTTTTTGGTGCAAAGTCCCCATTCGGGTAAACAGAATCCTGCTCAGTGCCTCATCAGAAGGAAATCCATAGAGACTTTCAATCGTCCCATCAACTGTGATACCTTCACTTAACCTTAATTCTAGTTGCTAATGAAAGACATGTTCTTTTTCTATTTAAAAAGATTTCCTTTAAATCAGTTTCCAGGCAACTTACCAAGTTGCCAAATTGGAACAAAAATCTTAAAACATATGCTCAGGATTTCCGTTATAAGCTTCTAGATCCTAGAACTGAGAGTTAGATTTTAGATGGGTTCTGAGCTAAACATTTTCCTTGTTTTCAAATAAGTCTATAAGTGTATTCTAACCTTTATATTTTTTCAAGCTTGGCCTTTTTCACTGACATGAAGTCCTGACACAGAATAAAACAACCAGATGTCTCCTTACCGTTCTTTTAAGTAATGCTTTCTTCTCCTTCTCCCAAACACTTCCAGTGTAACAATTAATTATATTTTGATAACAATCCCTTTAGTTTTAATTTTAATATTATAGGAATAGGGTTATACTAACTAACCGATTCTAAAAGGTTATAAAATATTATAAATATTTTTCCATGATATAGCATATTAGTCAACTGAGGCACTAGGTGCAATAATGTCAGAAAAACAGGTTTTATACCCTTGTCATTCAGTTAATTTTATCTTATATTCAACTTCAGGTAAAACTCTTCCATATTTTGTTTTGCAACTAAGTTTATATAATAAAGAAGAGATACCCAAAGACAACATTTGTCCTGTTAAAATCATAAGATTCTTAAAGTAACAGCACAAAGGAACTTTGATTTAACATTATTATCACTTTATTTTTTTATGAGCTTATCACTTTAATTTTTTTATAAGCTAATTTAGTAATCTCGAAAGTGTATACTTTTCAAAGTATATTGATGCTTCAGAAAACATAGTCCCACAGAGCTCTTTGAACTCTGTGGAAGTGCTATAGGTGTAACTAAGCTAACATCAGCAGGAGGCACTAAAATGCAGAATAGAACTGACTGGGAAAATAACATGACAATGGTATTTCCCCCAGTTATAGTTGACTGGTATGAGGAAAGGCACTTGATTCAGGGTAAATATTATATCAACCCAGATGAAAAATTTTCGTGCCTGACAGCACTGGAAGTTGTAATGGCCTTTAGCACTTTATCATGGGACTAAGCTAATCAGAAGGTAGCACTGCAATGTGAATACGTCCGCTTTCTGTTGTCTATAGGCAACTAAGGTAGTATGGCTACAGTTGTGACAGTTCAAACTGTAGAGTTCGAAATTGTTAATCATTCGTAAGAACAGGACTTTCTTACTTTCAAGGCTCTGGGAAGTTTCTTTTCAAGAATTGCCAGAGTACACCTAATGACCTTGAAACTGATTCCCAGCCAGCAGAAATCACTGAAGGCAGTTAACTGCTTGTGATTTATACCAGCTGAGTTTCTGTCCTCTTATCTTTCCAATTTTTTTTCTCCTAGATAAGATTTTTGATGTCACTTAAAGCTATATAAAGATTGGAACTTTAATTTTCTTTACATTTTCTGTTCCCACTCCAGAATTTAATTGAATGGACATGTTGTTGTCCTTCCTATTATTGTTATAATTATTCGTGTTCTTCAGTCTTAAGGAAAACATGTTACGTGCATTTGAACCTAAATAATATTTCCCATATTCAGATGTTAGTCAGCATGTTGTCATACATGTGTCCTCTAACAGATAGCATGTACATATTTATTGTTGCATTGGATCTTCCACCAAACTTGACATGCCTTTGTAATCCATATCCAGTAAACTACTAAAAATGAGCTGGAAAAGTTCATGGAAATAACAGGGAAGTGTTTCCTCATTCTGTTCATCTGGACAGCCAAAAATAACTGTATTGGAGTTTAAATTTCAAACTTTTGTTGCAAAATATTTTTACTTTGATACATTGAAGGTTTGGGTAATTTGGTAGGGAGGAACGCTGTCTGGAATTTTGACGGCACTGTGTGTGTCAATGCGACTGATCAACGTGTTTGACATGAGACATTCTTTCCCCAGAATGCTTCCAGATATTTGTCAGAATATATTTCCTTAAAAGAAGTCAAACTGCTAAATTCATTTTGCCTTCTAACAAGAACCATCCACACTGCAGCAGCAAAGCTAAAGCTCCTGTGTGGAAACAACAGTAGGAGATATTCAACACAATTTTACACTCCGGTTGTTGCTGAACACCCCTGTGAGTAGTGGTGACTCTCAGATTAGTTTGCCTTAGTACCAAAGTACTATTGTTTCACGAAGCCATGTAAATGAAAAATAAAAATCTAAGCCTCCTTCTGTGAAAAATGTTATATAATTTTATATCTGCTTCCCAAATTAAAGTGAAGCAAAAATTAGAGAAAAAGTACAGTGTACCTAGACAGTGCAAGGGGTTTATTGTCTTGAAATAGCTTGGTAACTTCAGTGAAAACATTAGTCATGCCGCATTATGAGTTTTATCTTCATGAATGTGATGGAACTTGCATGTTCTAATAGAAAATATGCATTTCCATTACTTTCATGGTCTTATAGTATATATTTGGGGACAGAAATATAGCTCTGGCTCATCACACTTCATGTCATTCAGTACCTGAGTGACAGTAAATACCAAGCCATTATTATCACACTGCTTTGTCTTATCAGGGATAGAGAACCATTTTGTGATTTTCAGTTGAGAGAAGCTTGTATAGCTCAGCTGTCTTGCTGGAAGGAAAATTGTCTCTTGCCTCATTTGACGGACTTCAACAGTGGCCTTGTCATAAATCCAAAGAGTTGCCCATGTTTTACGGAAGACCAAAACACAGAGACGCTGGGACAGGAGATGCTTGAGGAGGAAAGTCACAGTGGTTCAGAAGTGAACACTGTGAACAAAGGAACTTACTAGGACTGTTCCAGGCGTACCACATTCACCAAGGTGTAATGCAGTGCCATCACCTTCCTGTGATAGCCTAGTCCATAGTCTGGCTTGGCTGCTGAATAGTGAAACTGAGGCTGTGCTCCTATAGGATCCAATATGGCGCACATAGACACAGATTGAGTCTCTTTTACCTAGTGTTGGCTAAGTCCTAACTCGAGCTTAACTGTTCATGTTTTTCTCCCTTCAGCTCAGTCCATTAAAATGTCCAGCTGCTTTTTGGTGGAAATAACACAATTACCTCCAACAGTGAAGCTACTCTCCTCTCTTCATGCGTACACACCTCTCATCCCCTGTGAGCTAGCCACAATTTAGGTCTCAATCTCTGTACATTATGGTAAAAGAATTATTATCCCTCCTCTGGCCACTGTCTGTAAACAATCAAATCCTTTTAACTTAGCAGCTAATTTTTTGTTGAATATTTTATCTCAGAATCAATTCTATTGTTATGGATCCCACTGGACCGTGCAAAGTGATTCACATCATCAAGAGCGAAAAGATAGTGTGGAGTATCTTAAAGTAGAACTCTTTGTATATATTTGAAAACATGCATCTTCTAGGCTTAAACTGGCATAAATGTTGTCTTAACCTCTGATGTCTTCTTGTAGGAAAAAGCAAACAAAAACAAAATAAAGCCAACCAAAAAGTAAATAGAGTTATGAAAAGGTGTAAGTTTCATTTTGGTGTGTTAACATCTGAAGCAAAGGATTGAATTTCTATTTTGTATTACCTGAGCATCATAGTTATATTGCATTTGTTAGTCATAAACCTATAGCAAATTCAACAATGTTCAATAAATTATCAGGCAGACAGCTATAGGGGACCAACCCGTGTACCCACTGGGGGTTATAAAAAGAATGCTCAAGCAATGGTCTTAATATTTACTTGACAGATATTTACAAAAGAAAAAACAAGTCTGAGAAAAGAAGTCTGAGGTTCTTGATCAGCATAGGATGACCACGTGCCCAAGGGGACTCCTGACCCACAGATAAGCCTTCTGGGTAACCCATAGTGGCTCCCCAAATCTCATGTATGTTTGGTTAAATAAAACTCTCCACTGAAATGAGCTGTAGTCTGGCCTCCCTGATTGCATCAGTAATGGTAAGCAAAATGGGATGTGGGCATTTGCTCAAGCACTGGCCGACGTCCTCAGTGTTTCTTAGCATGATTCCTGACACGGGTTTGACATTAGCTAGCTTGCCCTCACCAGATAATACACAGGTGTCATCTGAGGATAATACGTTACTAGGACAGTTCCCAAAAGACTGGATGAATAAGGCCATGCTGTCTTCAGAGGGGAAAGGAATTTCTTGAAATGCATGTGAACTAAGCTCTGTTTTTTATCCTTGTGGTGAGTGAATGGGAGCCGACATACTGTGTTCACAGTGGAAACGAAGGCTCTCTCGAACCAAGAAGGGTCCTACCTTATCTCACAGACACTGCAACGATAGATACGTGCACAGGAACTGTCCTAAGTTCTAAGACACTGTTTGTTAATGAAATTAGGTATTATTGTGGTATGCATACTTACCACCACTAAGATACTACTATATTACTTACCACTAAAAAGATACATTGAACAATGAAAATAATGCAGGACCACATTCTGTCTTCAATTTCTGCCCATAGACACCAGATTGCAAAAAGAGAAATTCCATAAATACACAGGGAGGCACAGTTTGGGTAATTTGAAAACATCTTTCTGCATTCAACGAGTATAATTTCTGGTAAAGCTTTTTCTTTTGTGTAAGTTTCCCTTTCTACATGCACTACACAGTCAAATTTGTAATCACATCACTGAATCATAATAATATATTTTACAGTGTTTCCATACTAATAATTTCCTCTTTGTGTCTCACTGATTAAATACACATATATTTTTTTCATACTATTTATAATTTCTTGTCTATGAACTTACATTAATTAAAGATTTTCAGAGAGCTAAGCCCTGATTCTTAAACTGAAAGACTGGTTTTGCTCTAATGCTATAAGACAAGAGGTAGCAACTAATGTTTATATTATTGATTAATCAGACACTGAAAGGATTAGGTTCTAAGATTGTTTAGCACACAAAAATCCATACTTATTGCATTAAAACAGATTTTGAGACCTTGTTTATTGGCTATATCCAGGGTCAGGCCTCCGGAATTTATTCAAGCTGAAATGTCTATATTATATGTGAACACAGACCAATCTGTTAAGAAGAATATCTAATGTTGGCGACACAAAGGCAAATAATTGTAGTAAATTACAGGTCAGTAATTGAAAAAGACCATTTATGCAAACACTTGTAAATTTAGAAAACATTAAATATATTGAGTAAATAAAGATGAAGTTTGGACTAGTACCCAATTTTGGCTATTGCTTTCTTTGCTTAATGGATTTTCTATTATGTATTCATTTTGAAATTTTCATGGATAAAAAACTTCATTGGTTTGGCCACAACTTCTGTGTCTTACTGCTTTACAGTGTATAATGTACTGGCTAGTGCAAGCAAATACTCGTTGCTCTTTTAAAGAGAAAATGTCGTAGTTACTCAAGTATGTGGAGAGGTGGGTCTTTGTGCATGTGTGGTTGTGTATTTTTAGCTGTGTACATGTATGCGATAGTGACTTTTTGAGAGTGAGACACATTAAAGAAATGTAAGAACTGCATTAATAAAATGCAGTAATAAACTGCATTAAGAAAATTTGGTGAATTCAAACCCTTGCCATATTTGTGAACCACCTACAAAGAAAATATTGCGTTTTCGGGTTTGTTCCATCTTTGTTTTAATTTGATATGCCATTTGGACACTTAAACCAACTTGGTTTACACAATGACTTTTTTCAGTTTCCTGCAAAAGAAGTCATGATAATTCCAAAGCTCATAAGTCATGTATAAAAAATTAGCTTGGATTCTTGAGAAACACTTTGAAATTTTTACCCAGAACTTTTCAACAGCTTTTCTGCCTTGAGGTTTAATCTGTGATTGTCATATTGCAAATACTTGCACTATGCAATATTGTCATATTGCAAACACTTGCACTTGTACTCTACTTATAAAGAGTATATCCCTTTTTCTGTATTTCTCCTTTTATCAGCTAATTCAAGGAGAAGTTTTTTTAGTGATACATTTTCCTGCTTTTGTTTCTGTTTGAAACCATGGTACCCTCAAATCTTACATAGTAAGATTACATAGTATTTCCTATACCAGTAAGTGATTGCTGGTCCACCTTTTCTTGTTGCTTTTCTTTCTGTCATCAGTAATTGACTGTATGTAGCAGCAATTCTACAGTTCTTGTGGCTTTCGGTACATTTTCTTTTAGATGTGAATAAGGGAATGAAAATTTTTCTCTTCTCCATAATGACAACATTTTGCACATCATAATCTTTTGCACCAGGCTTGTCTCTCTGAAGCTCTGCCTTTTTCAGTCTTCTTATTCTGCTTAAATGGCCTGTCTTTGGAAGTATGTAATATTGTTGCCCAAATATGCATGGCTAGATTGAAGCTTTGCCAAAGTGTAGGTTGTGGTGTTTTTGACAATAGTTTCAAGCCGCGCACTGCTTGCTGCTCTTGCACATTCGCTTCTACTTCCCACCCACAAGGACTTCATAAAATGACCCATGCAAGCACCTCAAATAAGTAGGTGATTGTATGCAAGACGCTTTCTTTCTGCAACTGTTCTTGCAATTCTGTTTTCATTTCTATTAATTATTGCCAAGAAGTGTCTTGACACAAACAAAGTCATGGCTCGTGGCTTGTCCTTATGAGCTCAAAGTCTTTTAGTTCAAAAGTCCTTTGCATTCAAGTGCTGTGTTCTGATTTCTTACCTCTAATATGGGAGCCCATGTTATGTTGCTGGAGGCTTTGTTGACAGAAAAAGTTGTACTCCTTAGACCAGTATAGTTCTGATTTTTTTAGAAGTGCATCCCTCATGATAACAATCTTATTTAGAAATAAAATTGCCTCTTTAGCTTAGAACTCATCCTGACTGAATAAAGTGGAATGATGAAAACTTTCCTTATACAAGGTAAAAACATCTGCATGGAGAGCTAGCATTAGTATAAAAATGTTGATTTCAGTTAACATCTAAGATTACATAGAAAGTATTTCCCTATACAGATAAGGTATAAACTATAAATATCAATTGAAATTCGTTCAGATATAGAATTATTACATATTAATCAACTGTTTGAGGGGCAGCCAAACAGACTATAGAATTGTCTTTTTAAGAGAAGGATTTACTACCCCGCTACCTATTTTTTCCTTACACAAGTAGCTGTAGAGGTTATAATGGACATACAAATCAGCCCAGATCAAAAATATGCTACTAAGACTGGACTCTAGAAGGTAAACAAATTTGGAAAACTAAATGTTTCACTGTAATTAGCTCATATGATTAAGATAAAATATGAAATGAACAGAAACTTTACTGCGGTGTATGGTAGTGTTGCGGTTTAACCCCAGCTGGCAACTAGAACCACGAAGCTGCTCGCTCGCTCCCTCAGTTGCGATGGGGGAGAGAATCAGAAGAGTAAAAGTGAGGGGAAAACTCATGGGTTGAGGAAAAGACAGTTTAATAGGTAGAGCAAAAGCTGCTTGCGCAAGCAAAGTAAAACAAACAAAACATTCATTTGCTGCTTCCCATCGACAGGAAGGTGTTCAGCTATCTCTAGGAAAGCAGGGCTCCAGCATGCGTAATGGTTACGTGGGAAGACAAACACCCCACCTTCCTTCTTCTTCCCCCAGCTTTATATGCTGATCATGATGTCACATGGTATGGAATATTCCTTTGGTCTGTTGGGGTCAACAGTCCTGGCTGTATCCCCTCCCAACTTCTTCTGCATCCCTAGCCTACTCCCAGGCAGGGTGATACGAAGAGCAGAAAAGGCCTTGACTGCCTAGAAATAACTAAAACCACTTGTGTACTATCAAAAGTATTTTTCATCCCAAATCCAAAACCACATCACTATACCAGCTGCTGGTAAAAAAACTTACATCTACCCCAACAGAAACCACAACAGGTGTATATATCCTAAACATGTCTACTCTGTACTCTTTATCTTTTTACAATTATCTATGTTCCAGGGTCATATTCTGCTACACTGTCTAGCTGATATGCAGTGTATTTTCTTATTCCAGTACCTTGCTGCTTAATCCTAATAGAAAAGTTTCTGAAATTGATTTAGTTTTGCTTGGTTTTCCAACTGACACACTATTGGTAATTCAGTAGTTAATGTCATCTTGTGAATCCTTTTTCTCAGTTTCACGTAACTATTCTTTTCAGTAGTGAAATAAGTATTAAACATATAAAAATGTAGTGAAGTATTTTGAAAAATAATATTAAAGACTGCATAAAATACCCATTAGCAGGAATATTAGCAAATACTTGCATTTTATTTTTTTCCTACCTTCCTGGTCTAGCAGGAATTTAATTTGTAGGATAATTTACAAAGTTTAAAGCAAGAAAAAAAATCCTTTTCACATCCTGAAATCTTTGCACCCATTTTCTTTCTTTTAAGACAAATTTGAACTCTTGCTATAAAAAATGCTTCATGTGATAACTTTTGATATTTCACATCTTTTGACATCTTGCATTTCAGGAACATTTTACATTACTTTGTCCTCTACAAATGGCATCTTTCCCTACTGTGCTGTTGTGTTAACACTGATCTTGTGGTATGACCAAAGTCTTTCCTTCATACACTTTCATACACTTTCCATCTTCAGTGCAGGAAGATGCACCAGGGACCTGGATCAGGTCTGTTACAGGGCACAGCTACTGCTCTCTGAATGAGTCCACTCCCCAGTAACCGGACAGAGAGAAGGCAAACACGAAAGGGGAGTCAGCAGAGCTTTTGTACCAGTCCTGCCTTTATTCTCTGACCACAATAGACTTTTCAAGGACTGCAGTAATTTACTTCCTTCTACCTTTTCCCTCCCATCCCCATCCCACACACACAACAACAAAGCAAGCAAGAAGGACATGTTATCTCTCTGAGTCACCCGTACAGGATCTGGCCATTTCTTCTACTCTTTTCATGCTGAGCTCAAACTAGCACTTGGATAGTGTTAACAAAGCTAAATAGTTCTATGCAAAATAATCAAACCAGCAGAAATTCCAGCAATCTTCCTCCCCAACAAACAAACAAACAAACTTTGCATTTGCTTCTCCTTGGAAGTTGGCGGATTCAGAGGGTGATGAAAATGGGCACAATTTGTCTTCTAACAGATTATGAATGCCACGTGTGACATTGCTTCAGAAGATGGAAAATGTTTATACAAACTGTCAGAGATGGCTAAGCTAATTTGTGGCATGTGGCATGCATGTTTTTGAACCAAAAAGTTTGTCATACACCTACTGTTTGGCTGTAGAATGTATGAGAAGACAGATCTTGTTGACACATCGCAGCTGCAGCTCAACTCATTGTGAAATGCTTTGACTTCAACAAAATTCACAACATGTTCCAAAGAAGAAAAGGAGTGTTACAGTCTCCATCTCTCTTTTAATGTCTTTCACTGAGGGTGAACTACTCTGATGTTGCAGCTGTAGCGAATGGGGTAAGTAAGTGAAGCATCTCTGCTTCTTTCAAATGCATACTCCAAAAGGAGGTAAATATGACCTGCTACACACTGCTGTTTCACAGGAATGAGGGATGAAAGTCCATCACAGCTAGACTTTGCCTAGAGAGGTACTGGTATCGAAAGTGAGAAGAACTGGCATGTAGCAGTGATGGTGAGGGATGCAGGTGAGGTACACATGCCTTAGGAATCAAAATACTTGGTATGGTTTTGCATGACCTTTAAAAACATTGGAATACAATATGCATTTATTATGCTCTTTTAAAGTCTCTCTCTTGCCCAGCAGACTTCCAAACCAGTGAATCTTCCTCTTTCTCTATTAGATAAAATGCCTTTGTGTAGACATAAGAGAAGTGGTGAAGAGCAAAACTATAAAAACATAAGTTGAAAATAGTCTTGTTCAGCTCAGATTGCAAGAGAAGCCATGACCATGTATCAGCCATAAGTGCGATGATGTTCTGCAATGTTATTGGCTTCCATTATTTCTCAGTTCTCTACATCAGCACTCCCAAGAAGACAGTCCATAACTGGCACCAGATGTTATTAGTAAATTACTTTTGTCCTGCAAACTCAGTATGCTTTTCTTATGTGATGCCATTTGGGTCAGATTTGCTCTCCGTCTGTTACGTGTTTTTCTACTTTCTCATTTTGCTTCTATGAAACTGATGATTAAGTAAATAGTCAGTTAATATATTCAGAAGTTAAAGTATCATTTCCATTAATTTTAAATTAGGTATATAGAGTCTTTTGGGGAGTCAGAATACTTTCCAATTATTTTAAAATGTTTTCAACTTGTGTATACACAGATTTCTTACTGCAATGTGTTGTGTGTTATTTTGTAATATAGTCCATGTTTTTTCTGACTTCGCTATAAAGCTGATTTTCTTATTCAGATTGAACAAAAGGTGGACACGGCAGTATTGCAATATCCTATGCCAAGCAGACACCTGATGGAAATTATATAGTGTTTTCCATAATAATTAATTCTTACTATGACCTTCCATAGTGAATTTTCCAAAGTGAAGTGATGGTTTCACTGTGGTGAGAGATGTCTATGTTCTTAGAGTACTGGTTGCTGCATTTAAATTGGTTCTACTAAGAAAGGTGTCCTAGTCTATGCTGAACAAATATCTGGCATTATAAGGTTTGATAATATGAATTGTTTAAAAAATTGTTTCACAGGCATCATTGAGAGTAACCATTGAAATACATACAAAGACAGAGATGCTTAAAGATCAAATCTATTCCAGAACGAAGAATCTATCAGAAGATAAAAACATCTAGGAAAATTCTGATTAAATTTACCAGCCTTGAAGTTTTTATCAGTATATTCCAAAATAACTTTCAAAGTTCTGCCTCCTCACCTACTGCCAGTGCGTTTTGGATATACAACTTTTTTACCTCCTCCAAAAGTTTTCAGGGAAGGCTGGACATCCATCTTCTAGGATGACCAGCTGTCATTAATTCCCAGGATTGGACATATGCCTAGCAAATAGACCATCTCATTGCTAAATTCCTAGAAATATGGAGAGGTCATCAGATGACCTTTCCAGAATGTACTATAAAATAAGATATTTCCCGTCATTGGCAAATCCCTACAAAATTCATCACATTTTTGAGCTTTGAATCTTTGAGTTCATTGCAGCCAGATGGGCCTAATATAACCTGCAAGTGAGACATTTGCCTAAGGAGGAAAGACAGTAAGTAGTATTATCCGAGAATATTTGGGAAGAATGTGGGAAGCTAAACAGGCCGTGAAGTTCTTAGCCTGGTATAAACAAGAACTGAGGGAGAGGACCTAAATTTGGAAGCAAGATTATGTTGTGAATTCCCACCCCCCTCCCCCTTGGTAGTGTCTAATTATGCCAAGTCTTTGGATTGATGAATTTGTCTCAAAAAACTTTGATAAACTGGTTAAGAACTCCAATTTTTGACTCATACCCTGTAAATCTAGTATATTGTAAATACCCAGAAAGGGGAAAAATAAGAAGAAAAACATAACAGAGGTCATATTGCCTGAATAAAAATTTCACCAAAAGCATACCCGACTCCAGTCTCTAAGTCTTTAAAGATGTTGCTGTAGGTGCCAGCAGAAATTCAGTAAATATTTTGCATAATAATCAATGACGGGAAATGAATAGTAAACCCTCAAGAATACTATTATTGTGAGGTGGGGTTTGAGGATTTTGTTTTGTTTTGTTTTGTTTTTTTAAATGAGACACTGCTAATGAGACTGCAGGTAATTGAATTTCAAATGCTGACTAACTGTAACTACAGAATTTGGACTGAATCTGAAAGGACCTTATGTAAAATGAGGTATTGAAAGATCTCAGATGATTTTAAATAAATCCTGGGGATTCCCAGACTTGTGTCAGTACAAACTATGACTGAAGCTCAATCAGTGTAAACTTCCACCAAGATGTAGATAGTAACTTCTCTCTGTCTAAATTTGCCTTGGCATTGCCCTGGACTCCCTCAGTATTGTCAGAGCCAATATCTACATCATGAGGTTTCCTGTGAAATGTCCTGATAGCTACAATTTTCTTTGAAAGGAGGGAAGTAATCACCTTCTTACTGTAGACTTCTTTCTAGTCTCGGAAACAGAAGACACTTTCATTGCCCTAATAAAGACCCAGTTATTGGTTATACAGCATTGTGTCTTGCTGCTTTTCCATTAGAAACTACCCAAGAAGACTTGATATTTTTCTAACTGGGATCTTCTAAGTTATTTTAATTTAAACTTAACTAGTCCTTTTTCTATGTTTATAATCTCAAAATATTCTATTATATTACTTGAGGTATTTGTAACAAAAATTATCATAAATTAGACAAAGAAACAGAGGTTTTAAAAAAAGATATAAAAAACCATGTACATGTACAATGGAGAATTTCTTAATACATACATTGAAGCAGTCCCTGACCACGCAGTGGATCTCATAAAAACATAAAGTCTGCTTGAAAGAGTTTCAAAATTTAAAAAGACATTTGACCTTAGGAAAAAAATATAAAAGTATATGGCAAAAAAACAAGTAGGCAGATCAGTAGAGCATGGTTCAAGATGAGCAGTACCTGACTTAGTAATAGACAGCAATTTTAACTGTGCCAAAGGAAGAGTAGGATCTATGAGTTCTCGCAGATTAGGGTGAGACATGAGGGATGTTAGAAGAGGATCAGAATATAAGTTCTGTGCTTTATAAAATGAAAACAGACTGTGAGGTTGGGAGCTCCCAGGCTGCAACATTTACAAAAATTTCTTCTCCTTTCTGCTGCAAATGGATCTAAAAAGAAAATCAAAGTCCAAACTTTACATGGAGTGGAAAGATCAAGAGGCTGTGAAACCTGAACTCCTGCTGTTGTTCTCAGCACTTATAGAGAAGTTGCCAGGACCATCAGGTTGTTTGATACCCTTGATGTCATATATATTCGTGTATATCTGTGTGTGGAAAAAAAAAAAGGAAGAAAAAAGTAAGTCTAGGAAGTTAGAAACGAAGTTTCTTTCCAGTTGGTGCAAGACTGAGGGACTGTTTGTGGTGAGCAGCCCAAAAAGCTAAGGATTTAAGCTGATTTATCTCTTGCCGGTCTGGTTGTCTTCTGGGGCAGGAACATTACAAGACATTGTTTCAAATACAGGCTGTCACTTTAGATGATAGAACAAAGGGAAGTGACTGAAAGTAAATAAAACTTGAATTCACACAGGTATAAAAGGACCTTTTTCTATAAGCAGGCAGCTATAAACATCACTCTGAATGGTTTGTGAGGAAAAAATAATGGGCTTATTTGAGAAGCAATTGAGGTGCTTTTTGACAAAAATAGTATATTAGGAGATTAGTCTCCAAGGGGTGGATAACCTTTTCAGATTCTAAGTATTTCTTCTGTTCTCATGTGTGAGCTTACAATCTGTTAGTCTCAAAATATATCTGCAAACCCACAGGCCCACCTTCCTGACAGCTGCTCGAACAACAGAGCGGAGGAGCAGAGAAAAAAACTCTGCACCGTCACCCGCCCAGCAATTCTGAAAAGCATGGTAAGTTACTCATACAATTCAGAAATGCCAGTCAGGGCGGGAGGGGGGACGGAGGCAGTGGGGGAGAGAAGGCTCTTAAAGTGCAACATTTGCAGTGCACACTCAAAAACTAAAGGGGCCAATTAGTATAATAGGTTTTAAATCATTTCTGCATAGTCCTAAAGACAAAAGAAAAATTGTCCTTCAGAAATGGGGCTTTATTGTTCAGACGAGTACAGAGACGAACAATGGATTCTATCAGTTTTGGAGGCAACATTCCTTCTCCTTCATACCGGACCATACATTATTAATGAGCGCTATTTTCGAGTGTGAAAGAACTGTTTGAAAAGCATTAACATAGTCTATTGGATGTGATTGACACTGTCATCCCTTTCATTTTGTTGTTGGCAAGAGGCATCCCTGTAGATTTATGTGCATCTGGACATTACTAATATTCTCCTTGTTATGCACTCTGGGCAGCTGTGATATGGAAATTTTTAGTACGGCTTTTAGAGGGGGAGTTTACTGTTGTTATCTGCACAAAAAAGGAATAATTTTTTTTTTCTCTGAGATTTTATCAGCCAAAAATATTTAATGGCTGGTTCCTTAACAACTCTAATGTGTTTTCAATATGTGCACTTTTTAAAGGAATTTCATCAAAATTACATGGATTCTCCAGATATTTCCAGTGACTCTTTTCCAGACGGACAGTTTAGTTTCTGAGACTCATGTCCACTCATCCTGCTTCTATTTCAACCTCCAGTTCTCCAATTTGATTGCATTTTTAATTGGGTTGGTGTGTCAAGGACTGCAGCTAGTGTCTGCCTGCTGTTTAGAACCACCAAACCTCTTCTGATTTGCCTGTGTAATGGCTTTTAATCACAATAATTAAGACCAGTGAAATTAAGAACTAGTGAAACAATGCATGTAAATGACGTACAAAATAAACTGATGAGAGGTTACAGGGTTTTTTTTTCAAAGTAATGCTATTTATATTGGTTTTATATATAGATTTAGAATTATTTTAGTTTCTCAGGCCATATAAGAACATATGTCATCATTTTATATACATGCGTATGTATAGCAATGTATACCAAAGGAGAGAGGAAAAACCTACATAACAGGGTGAAGACTGATACCAAACATGAATGATCATGTAGAAATTACATGAAGAGAAGAGTTACCAATATGGAGGTTTTGTTTCTAATCTAGATTTTTTTACTATTAGCTTTTATGTACCTGTGTACAAGTACATAAAATATATAGATACACACAGTCAAATATTTTATTCAGGGGAATTAATTCTCATTTTGGCTATAATTTTTTAACCCTTTTTAAACAGAACCCATTTGCTACCCAGCCATCTCATGCGAGGTCCTAACCAGAATAGATCTTAATGTTAAGGACTCATTTGAAGCATTGGGGTACGAGAGTATGTAACATCATTACGTTACAAGATAATAACTCAAGGCTATATTGTTTTAAAATATGTTTTCATATCTACAGATATTCTATGCAAAGATGTAGTAGGGAAGCCATGAGTTTTTAAGTCAATGCAGTTCCCCTCCAGCATGTCTCCATGTTCACAAAACATCTCACCTCATCACTGTTTCCTTTACATACACACTTATGCAACTACCAGTTTGTATCCAGCTATTAGAGGCACATGAGCAGCTGCTTTCTGCTCACAATCAGCAGGTCTGCTCTTTGAGTGATGTGTCCACCACCTTCCTCAGAGGTCAGGCCCAGCTTCTCCATGGCACCTCCATTGTTGGCCATCCCAGGCTGTGAGAGTTCAACACTGAGGTCCCTCCTGCTTGGCAGCACAAGGAACTGTCACTGCTCTACTAGACAGGCTAATTACATCAATCAATCATGTAAAATAACTCACATGGCTAGAAGTGGAAAGGCTATAACTCATAAAGACACTTGCCAACTGAAGAGGTAAGGAAAGAAAATGTTAAGCGAATGTATAACTTAAAAAAAAAGCAAACATACTACCCAACAAAATATTCTTAAACTGTTCCTCTTATTCAATTTTGTTTCTTTGGGCCAAAACCTAAGTGCCATTTATAAGATATAACCTTATAAACCAGTGATTAGTTACAAGACTTAGGTCCTTGCTTTTTTCATGTGCTTTGCATTTTAGTGATTCCAGATTCACAGCAATGTAGATTTAGTTATTTTAAGGACAACTTCCAACTGCATACTAAGATGACTTTGTGCCATCTTGCAGAGCATAAGATAGCTACGCAGAATGGTCAGCCTAAATTCTTTGACCAAAATTTTGAGATTCTCACACAGCTTCTTAATTTTGTTTTCCCCAAGTCTTATTTGTGATATTTTAAAATTTTGCTTACTAATCACAGCTGTGGACCACATGATATTGTGTTTATTCTCAGAGTGACAGGCATATAAAGGAAGATTCCTGTACCTTTCACTGAGAAATTTCTTGCTAAGTCTCCTACTTACTGTGTAAAGTTTACTTCACTTCCTTAGCACAAGAGTGACTTTATGTCAGAGTTCTACTGGTATCGGGAGAGTTATCTGCATGGCGCACTGTGCTGGACCAAGTGCTTCCTAGAAACGATTCATTGCACAGATTCAGGACCCAGATCCATTCCTTGGTATTTCTGAAGACATTGTAATTCAATACCAGGATTTCATGTATTACTGCCAAAGGTCTTTGCTGAGTGACTACAAGTGTCAAAATATCATCTTCTCAAATGATTTTACAAACAAATTACTAACTTGATATTGTACAAATGTTACAAACCAAACTAACTTTATAACCTTGATCCATTCATTACAAGTAGAAAACAAATGTGGATGAATAGAGTAGTTCATTTTCTAATGAATGGGCACCATTTTTTACAAGTTTTTTGAAGTTTGCAGTGTAAAATAATAGATTTTTATCCCAATATTTTCCACTGTCCAAAATCTATCCTGTTTCCAGTGTGAAGTGGAGGTGTTTAAAAAACAAGAACAAAAGATTTCATGGTGTTTTGTGCTTATGTGAAAAGTTCAAACAGAAAAAAACACTTTCATTGGCAATTTCCAGGTTAGACTGAAATTCTCAAGGAATCCTGAAAGTTTGAATTCCAAAACTTCACAGTGTTTATATATATTCACTGAAGAAAGCAAAGTAGTCACATTTTTTAGTGCTAATAAACCACTCCTCCCTATCTTGTGCTGTGGTGTGCTTGCACATATGCTGTCACATTGGTAACGCATGCAAGTGGATGATCACACAATTCATTTTGTCTCTCCCATGATGTAGCTTTGCCTTTTCCTCATGGAAAGGGTAAATCACTTTAGGAAGCATGGTGGTTCATATTGGACTGCTAGAGGCTCATTTTGTTAATTTTCCTTTCCTGTGTTGGTATAAATACAATCGTTTTGTCTTAGATTTAGATTTTGTAGCTGAATTTGTTTTAGGAAAACGCTGAGAATTCATACTAGAGAATTTAAATACTTGGGCTCCACTGAGTCAAAACAGGAAGGGGAAAAAAGGTGTGTATTGGGAGCACAGGCTGTAATCCTATTGCTTGGTATTTTCCTTGTACAATGTCCCTGATTGATATGTATTCAAGTCTAAATAGCAGAAATTAATCTAAGAACATATTTTTGGCTTTTTTTTTGCTTGAACCAGACTAGGGTATCTACACACAGAGGTAGACAGATACTGGAAAGTGTTGTGGATTGTAACAATTCATTGTTTCCTGTTACTGGGATTTGGGACATACAAGGACTTGCTGAGAAAACATGTCACTCACCCCTCAGAGTGGAGTGTAAAACCAGGTGAAGAGCTGAATTACAGAGTGTCCTAGCAACTATCTAAGCCAAAAATGGTAAAAGTGTTCCACTGTCAAAAAAACTCTAATGGAAAGATCCTATATAATCTAACACCAGAAGAATTACAGAAATTATTCAAAACCACCAAAAACTTCAATAAAGAATACAATTTTGGTAGCATGCCCCAAGTCTTCTGCTGTTTTTAATTTTTTTTTTTCCACAGGAGTGTTACATAAAGAGAATCCTTAAATCCCATGTGAATCAGCTATGCATCCTGCAGTGGATTTTCATCTTTCTGAACTCACTGGTAGCAAAGCTCAAACAGCACAAGGTGAAGACCCCCAAATCTGGGTAGCTCAGGTAAGGATCATAAGCTTTTTCCTGCAGGGAGATGCATTTGCCCCTTTGCTGACTTGTCTTTTGCCACTGTCACTGTCATAATAACTTCTACCACATCCATCCCTAACAGATTCTACAGATTCTTTCTTCATTAAAAATGAAAAATGAAAAAAAAAAAAACCAACAACAAAAGAAAACCAGACAGATGCTGTTAAAAGTTAGCCACCTAAAATTTGAGTGTTTGCTATAAAGTTCATGAAGAAGCTAATGAATGGTTGTGGAAATATTGGCTTTGAAATTTCAGACTGTATTGAGCATAGTTTAACTGTTAAGTCGAAGAAGTAAAGGTGAAGAAAGCTGTATTCACATATGAATATTTAAAACCAATTAAAGCCTGCTCAGAGGAACTGGAATTTCTTTGTTTGATACCTTTCTAATTATCAGCCAGATGATGCAGTGACAGCATGTTTTTGACCAGTGGAGACGATTAGACATTAGCTAGAGATGTCCCACAGCATTTGATGAACAATGTTTCTGTGTCAATTGCATAATTTCTCAAGGCTAGTTATGCACACATAAAGTTAAGAAACTCACTCTTGTTAAGTATTGGGTATAAAAGCACAGTCACATATTTAAATGCACTGACATGTCAACTTGTAAATCACATATTTTTGAAATTTTTCAGTTTGAAATTGTTTATTTACAGTGCTTTGATAGTTCTTTACAACTCTTCAATATTTAATTTACTTTATACATTTCCTTAATTTTCTGCAGGAAATCTTTCTTGCTGAACAGTCTAAAGTAAATTCTAGGACATTCCATCATAAGGTTTTAGTCTGCTTCTCCTGAGAACTTCCTGTGAAACAGTAAATACTGCACAACAGCAAATTATTCCTACAGTTCTCACCTTTTTTTGCTGCTTAGTTAGGTTTGCAGAGAGTTATTTTTTTATGTCTGTAATCGATATGCCATGGCTGATGATTTTGATTGAAGTAAAAAGAGAAAAGAATATTTCCCACAGGAATCTCCAGGGAGAGTAATGTTTGAATGTATATAAAGAATATAGAGTGATTGCAGTTATATGCCTGAGGAAATTCAGGAATAGAGGATATTGTAGTAGGTATTTCAATCACTGCAAAATAGTTTTAAGTTTTTTTTTTTTAAAAAAAAAAAGTTAAAATAGCAAGCTTACATAATACAGTGTAGTTTTAAGTTGTTGGGGTTCTTGCCCACTCACTTCTGTACTTCTGTTTCATAAGTGTATCATGTCTTTTCCCATTGCTCAGCTACACAAAGGAAAAACAGAGTTCAAACCACAATTCTGCTATGTGTAGTTTAAGCAAAGACTTGCAGATTGTGTGACAAAATAAACAAAACTTACTCTGTGAATTCCCAGCTATTTCTTCATCTCTTGACTTGATGAAGTTTTGTATATGTGATCAAAGGTTATGTCTATAGCATGAAAAAGCCTGGTTATTAGTAATAAGCCACATGGGTCATTAGATCTGTCTGGTTCAGAAGGGTGCACAGAACACCCATTTCACATCCTCACATCCCCAGACAAAAAGTGTCCACAAGATGTTTAGTAAGTGTAAGTCTTGCGATTGAACAGTATGAACTTCCCAGGAGGAAGACAAGGTCAAATTCATCAGCACCATTTCTACTATGGAAATGGATTAGTTAAACTAATCTTTTAGGAAACAGGCATGTCACATACTCCTTCTTATGAAGCAGGTGACTAATCATCCCCTCATCTCAAATCCATTCTTCCTATTTATAAACTGACAAAGCTAGCTCCTTACACCAAATCTGGTAAACTAAGTGTGAACAAAACAGATCATCTCAAATTGTATTTGTCGTGGTTTGGGCCACATCAGCCACTGGGGATGTGGGGCACCCCAGATGGGACCAACAGATGCTCCCCTCTACCCCTTTTCAAAGAGAGAGGCAGAGGAGGGAAAAAGAGACTTATGAGTCAGGATCAGGATCAAAGGCAGACCAACAGACAGAGTGCTCCTTGGACATCAGCCATAGAAGAGCCCGAGCGAGCTGACCCTTTGAACCCTCAGCTTTTATACTGAGCATGATGCAGATAGGATGGAATACCCTGTTGGTCAGTTTTGGGTCACCTGTCCTGTCCGCTAGTCCACGCAGGTGGGACCCCACTGCACTTTTCTGATTCCGACCCGGCAAGTAAAAAAGTTAGCTGACCTTGGTTGTTATAGCAATAAGTATAAGCAAGAGCCTCTTTGCATACCATGCCTGGGCATCAGCTATAGACATAGGTCTTATCACTCTGAGAGAGCGAACATTGTCTGCACAATATGCTGTTAATTTCAGTAGTTAGAAGAGGCCTAGTTAAGAAGCAAAGTTACTGAACAAAATTGCTCCTGTTTTACTTCAAACCAGTACAGTATTGTATCCCATTTCTAGCTTTGCCAGTCTACAATGACTCTGAAGACGTTCCTCCTCTCCCCTAAGTTCCTTCCCAAGTTTTCCAGAAGACAAGGGAGAGAAATAAATCCATCCTGTCTCTGGGAGGTGCCCAGCACAAGCTTTGAACTAATTAGTTTTTACACAATACAACAATGCAGTATAAATATGATGAAAACATTGCAACATAGTCTTTTCAAACTGCCATGACAATACTAGATACACAGCACTTTTACTGCAAGAAGGAACTCTATATCAGCATAACCCAAGTTCACGTTCTTTCTACACTTTGGGGCATTTATTACCAGACAGTCAAAAAAATCACTATGCAAACCCAGGAAAGGATTGCATTCTAGTAAAGTTCTGTTCAAGTTTTTTTCTTGACTATTGTCTTCCCATTTTTAATGCGGAAAAGATGTAAATGGTTGTTCATATTAGTAAAACAGACCTTGGAATACTTTCCTGCAATATTTACCTGCTGTACTTAGAAACAAACAATTTAAAATTTTGATTAATTCTACAGGAAGCAAAACAAAACAAAACAGGATGTGGAACAACTGAATTTTTAAGGAAAAAAGGGAAAGTATGGCAGAAACTCATTTAGTGTGATTTCATGAAACTTCTCTTTTTTTTCAATATATCCACAAACCAATCTGTTTAAAAGCATACACTTGAGGTTGTCCCTTGACCCACTAAAATTAATGGGAATTTTACTACTCACTTTAATGGGAACATGATGAGGCCTAATGTATTGTATTCAGTAAGTTAGTCCTTCATGAAGACAAAGTGGAAAAAGTGAGAAAGGATATGAAGAATTGTTGCAATTGAACTTTGCCCAGGGTCTCACAAAGAACTTTTTGGTCTTATTATCTTGGTTTTGCCCAAGCATAATTTTTTCTTTTCATTCATCTTTTTTTTTTCCTATTTCTTTTATGTTGCTCCATATCTCTTTGCCATTATTATCATTTTGTTGTGATGGAATTCTCCTTTCCTACTCATTGGGTTAGCAAAACTTAAAAGTTTCAGTGTTTATGACCCTAAACTTTTGATCAGATAGTAATTCTAATAATAAACATACTTTGCAGGTATAGATTCTTTCCACCTAAAGACAACCAAAGCTCCTCAAATATTAATTAATATTTATCAGACTTAAGAAGTCACTGATGTTAAATTAGGATATTTTCAACTAGATGTCACTACGCTCAGCTAAAATAGAATTTATCATGAGATTACGGCAGCAGCACTGAATACCTGTATGTAGACATCCACAAGTGTGTAAATTATCTGGTGTTTCATTATATTCAATGGAGATTTAGGCAATGCAATTACTGAAGATCAGAAAGCAATTAATCTCATCTGAGCGTAAACAACTGTCCAGGTTTCAGCTGGGATAGAGTTAATTTCCTTCCTAGTAGCTGCTGTGTTTTGGATTTAGTATGAGAATAACGTTGATAACACACATCGTTTTAGTTGGTGCTAAGTAATGCTGATATTAAGTCAAGGAATGTTCCTTACCACAGACATCATGCTCAGTACATAAATGAGGGTCAACCGGGGGGCAGGAATCTGCGATTGCTGCTCTGGACAGGCTGGGCAACTCATCATCTCGTGGTGAGAGCAATTGCATTGCATCACTTTATTTTGTATATTCTTTTACCATTATTATTTTCTCTTCAGTTGCTGTTTTACTAAACGTTCTTTATCTCAACCCACAAGGATTGTTTGTTTTTTTCTTTTTTCTCCCTGTTCTCCCTACACTACTGGGATGGGGGGTGGGGAGTGAACGAAAGGCTGCATGGTCCTAGTTGTTGTCTGGGGTTAAACCATGTCAACAACTAAGGTGGGATTTGTTTGCTTAAATATTGCTGTCTTGTGCCATTTCAAATCCTAGAGAGTACCCAAGGTATGTCCATAAGGCTGACTGTTAAGTTGCAGTGCTATAGATGATCTGTACCTTTCTGGAGCAGCAGTTGGAGACTGGGCTGGATGCTGCTGTAGAGCAAGATACCTCAGAGTATCTGAAATAATTCCTGTATCTGACTGAATAACTCCCCAGGCTTTATTACTTTTTTGGCTTAATTCTCCATTGAGTATAACATAACTTCTGACATCTAACATAGGTGACAGACACCTTCTGACACCCAAATGGAGAAGAATTATTTTTGACACTGTCCTGGCTGTTCAATCATTCCTTAGGTTATTAATTAGTAAGCTAAATTAGTAATTTGGGGCACAGACTAAAGATGTTGATTTTGTTATTAATGATTCAGTTCAGAAACAATAAATCAAACAATGCTCAGGCAGCTCTGTAACCGTACTGCTTATTCAGGGACTTATACCTAAACTTCTTGCAGATTTTAGTATTTTAACTTTTATAAATTTTTTGAAGAGTTAGGCAGCCAAATGCCTTTGCCTTTGTGAGTCTGTCCTTAATGATTACATTAAATGCTTCATAGCACAAATTTTCTGGGCACGTGCCATAAGAGGGGAGGTCTGAGTACAGGAGTGAAAAGTCTTCTTGTGTAGCGCTCTGAGAGAGTCAGGTTACTCTGAATACAGGGTTCCACAGCATGTGGTGAAGTTTTATGAAATCATCATGTTTGTTGAGCAGATACCTGCAGCAGATTTTAACTCACATCTCGTTTTTTGAAGACTGCTAGTAACTACTAAGATATGAGCTGTATGTTAAAGACAGGTCTTTTTATGAGTTTTAGATAGGTAGGTCTATCATTTAGATGATTGCTATTTTATCTAAACAGTGGCTCAATTGTTCTGTTTTCCTTTTGTGACATTTTATCTTGTAAAGTTTTTCTTTTCAGTTATGTCTAAGCCCACTTTATATTCTCGCCCATTCTTTTCTCCCGACATTTTTGCTTTATTTTGCTTACAGTTCTGGTATAATCCCAGAGTAATTTTCTGGCTTCAGTGGAATTTCTCCAGATGTATATTGATGATTAAACTGAAGGAAGGTTTTGCCCATAAGTCTCTTCCTCCTTTGTATTTTTTAGTATTTTGAACTTTCCACTGTCTTACACCAGTCCTTCAGTGAGAGCGTCTTAAGCCCCAGGACAGCCCTCAAAAGCAGTCTAATGTGGTTTAGGCAAAAAGAATGCTTGACCTATTCCATAATGGGAGCATGCTATTTGCAGATAAGGAAGCATGAGTTATAAATTTCCTGCCGGCAGCTCATGATGCATTTGAGAGTTATATATTCACATTCTCTAGCCAAAAAGTGCCTCCTTTACACAGTAGAGGAGAAATACAAACAATTAAACAAACATTTTGCTTCCTATTAATAGGACACTTGAATGGGCTGCCACAGAACACTAAAAAGGGTGATCTGACATTCTCTGATGATTCTCCCACTGTAGAAACATACTATGGGTATTAATTGATTCAGACAGCTTTAAAATGATTCATTAATAAGAAAATTTATAGGTGGAAATCAGAATTCTTTTCAAAGTAGGAATGAGCATGTCAGGGGATGTTCCTTGGGGAGAAGTTGCTAGATGCAATGTGTCATTGTTAAGATGGCAAGGCTTCAGCTTATATATATAGTGAAATATCAAGCCATACATATTGTTTGTATGGCTCTTTTTAAAACTTGCATTTCTCACTCCTTGCATTGATTTATCCAAACAGGTCACTTTAAAGGCAAACTCCACTTTTCCAAGGAAGGCAGCGCACAGAATTTCATTTAGTACTTCTCTGACACCTGTAAAAATAACAAAGCAGCGTGTAGGAAAGCAACATTCATATTTCTTTATGTTATTATAGGAAAGTTTTATTTTTAAGCAAGACATTTAGGCATATTCTGAGAAGTGCTACTAATTCCAATTCTGTCTATGTATAGCTTGAAAGCCCTTGAGGGGTTACATGGATGTGGTCACTCAATAAGAGCAGTATGCCATCACCACCTGTGAAAACCAGGCATCAAGTTATCTCAAACTGGGTTTGCAGGAAAGACTGCAAAGACCTAGGCTGTAGCAATGTCAGTTAGGAAAGGGTGCTATCTAACTGCAATGCTCTGCAATTGTTCCAAGGACAAAGTTGTGTTTAAGAGTGAGTAACACCATACTGTGTAATCCTTTTCCCTAGAGGAAATGGAAGCAGAGAACGTGAAATGGAATTTAAGCAAATACTGTATTTTGTAACTGAGACCACTGAAGTATTTTTCCTTGAGCTACTGCAGTAACCAAAATTATATATTTGCTGTCTGTTTTACAAAATGGTAAGTTGAAGAGACCAATGAACCACCTTTACTGGTCAAGATAAAAGACAGGTTTTGGCAAAGGGCACTCAAAAGGGGGATGGTTTTGGTTTTTTTTTCATATAGGAGTATATTCCAAGTTGGAACTTGGCTTAAAATACATTAAGAGTAAGGATAGGCTCATTTCTTTCATTATTGTATCGCTGGAGTGGCCAGAAAGAGATAAGTAAGTGATGATTTTCTAAAGTGCATTGGCCTTTCAGAACATGATACAGATTCATAAATGGCATCACTCTGAGTTCACTTCCCATTTGTGTTGAACAATAAATATTGATTATTCAGGAGAGTGATACAAAAAGTTAAGATGAATTGAAAATAAATTGCTCAAGTCCTTTTATGTTTGAGTAAAGGACTAGGCCAAGTATTTAAAAATTACATTTTCCCCCTTTTTTTGTTAGAATAATTATTTATATACTTCATTTTAAAAAATGAATTGCTTTTTCTCATTTTAAGAAGGAAAATGGGAAATTTTTTGGATGAAACTCTGCCATAATTGATTCTATACCTATATTCAAAAGACATTAAACATTAGTTGTTCTGCTGGAAAATATTATTAAAATATTGATAAAAAAGAGACCTCTGGTTCCTCTGAATGGTGGTATGCTAAAGGATCTTATGAACTTTTCAAACTTCAGATATGACTAAGGATTTGAGCCAGTACAACTTATCATAGCCTTGATGGTATCACTGTTCTTACAAGAAAGTCTTTGACTTTAAAGTTTATACTGTCCTAGGAAACACAAAAAATATAGAAAATAAAATAAGATACTAAGCAAAGAAGACTATATAATTACTTCCACCAAATAAACAGCCTATAGCTGAAAAGTATGAGAAATTTTTTTCTGCTTAGGCAGTTCTAGGTAAGGTAGTACTGCCAGACGTAATGAGCACAGGTTTATTAGAAGGACGTATGCATAACTACAAATTTATTAGATGAGGAGTGGGGTTTTCAGGAAGTCTGCACCATCTTCAGAATTCTTATACAGAACTCAATCCCAAATCCACTAAGTCAGCCAAAGTAAGTACTCAACTTTTGACACTGCGGAAACTGGAAGTAGATCTGGAAGCCCAAGTGCCACCTGGTATTTTGTGCTGAAAAAGCATGGCTCAATTACATTGCAAGCTCTGTCTGAACTGAAAATTGCTCAGCACTAGGTTTTATGTTCTGCCAAAACAGGCCACAGGTATCGGTGGCCTCCTGTGAGCATTCAGGAGACTAGAATGCCCCCAGCAAGTACTGTAGTGAAGGTCAAACACTCTCTGCAGACAGTACTGCACAGAATCCTGAATGTCTCTCTGACATTCAGGGATTTAGCTTCAGCCTTGAATGTCACGAAACAAACGACATGCAACACTCAGGCTGGAGCATGCCTCCTGCATCAATTCATCTTAAAATTCTTCTGGGAATTAGGCAGAGTTTGACATAATTTGTACAGAATCATTTATGACTCCCACAGAACACTTTTATGAAAGAAATGTTACCACAAAGCATTGCCTTAATAAAGAATTATGTTGATTTTAATAATCTGATTTCCTTAGTTTAAAAATAAATATATGAAGCTTTCTGCAGTAGTGCGCAAATCATGTTGGCTTCTGAATTAAGCATAGCTTGCCACACTCCGTAGCTAAAAACAAGGATGCAGACTCCAAATAGATGTAGTTACACAGGGAATGCGTGTTATTCATTGTCTAGAATCCGTGGCTATGCCTGTGCTAATAAAGAAACTGCACCACAAACTATTCTTCGGCCCTGCTGCCAGCTGCCTTGGCACATCTTATTTCTGTACACATAAATTCTCTTTTGTCCCAAGCCATAGTAACTGCATCCAGATTGCTTGTGAGGAGGAGTCCCTGGCCCATGCTAAGCATCAAACTGTGCCTGGGCATAGTCTCTGACAGTGCTGGTTGATGAGTCCAAATTTATTTCAGGGGCCATGCTAAGAATTTAACAGTATGAATGACGACCTATCAGTGTGCAAGTCTGTGCACTGGCCCCGTTTAGTTTGCCAGAACATAAGTATTCCATGTCATTTGGTATCTGCTAGTGTCATTATGTATGTTTGTGTCAGGAATAATGGAAACAGCAAACATGATGATACTGATATCAGGAAGAAGTGAATGGAATTGGCTTATGGTGAAACAGTAGCTGTGCAAAACTTGTAACACTAGTGGAGGGTGAATTTTCTTCTTCATTAACCTTCAAGTTAAATAGCCAGAAGATCCTCCTTGTGTATGTGAAATTACTTTTAATATGTTTACTATTCAGTGTTGTCTAGCACCACATCTTTTACCCTTAGCAGCCTGGTATCACATATATCCTGTATGTGGATGAATGTAAAAAACATTTTGACACTTTGAAGCAATCTATTATGTGTTTGTTCTGCTGTTGGGAAAAAAAAAACCAAAGTGCACAAAACAGGTACGTATGAAACATAATTCTTTCTGAAGCCACTTCAATACTATCAGCCTCCAACAAGCAATGAGGTCATTAAGCATTATATACAATGTTACACAATGGATGGCACTTCAGGTTATTAGCACACAGTTGACAGCCAAACCTAACTGTGACATACAATATAAGTACTCTAGCCCTTCTATGGAACAGAAAAATGCTCTCACCCTATTGTGTGTGAACCTACCTGAAAGTAGGTTGTAGCAAGGTGGTGTCAGTCTTTTCTCCCAAGTAACGAGTGATAGGATGAGAGGAAATGGCCTCAAGTTGTGCCAGGGGAGGTTTAGATTGGGTACCAGTCAAAATTTCTTCACCTAAAGGGTTGTCAAGCATTGGAACAGGCTGCCCAGGGAAGTGGTGGAGTCACCATCCCTGGAGGTATTTAAAAGACAGGTAGACGTGGTGCTTAGGCACACAGTTTAGTGGTGGGTTTGGCAGTGTTAGGTTGATGGTTGAACTCGATGATCTTAAAGGTCTTCTCCAACCTAAACAACTCTATGATTCTATTTTATGATTTATACAGATATTACTTATTGGGGGGAAAAAAAAAACAAACCCAGGTCCAGAAGTTAAAATATTTAATATTCAGAGAGAATGCATTCTTGTACAAAGCATACAGAACTGCAGTCTTATTAATGCTAATATCAATAACATTAAATGCCAAAAATATATATATGCTAGGGCAATAGTGTATAGAACTACTACACACTTCTTCCTTCAACTCATTTTAACTCTTTACTGATGTAAAGACCAGAGTAAAGCCTTTTCAGAAAAGACTTTTTTCAACAACTTACACAAAAGAAATCTGCTAGATTCTTGCAAGTGAAACTCTGCTAAGAATGTTACTAATTCACAATCAGTGTTGCAAACGTACCTCTTTCGGGTTGTTTGTTTGTTTGTTTTGGTTTGGTTTGGTTTTTAGTTTAACAAATACGTCAAAAAAACCCAAATACTGTAAATAATACGTGTTGAAATGTGTTGCACAATAAATCCGCTGATGTTCTCTGTTCAGACTCAACTAAGTTGTTTCTGTTATGTGTAAACTCAGTTATATGTTCTTTGCCTTTGTCTGCCCTTATACACGCGGTTGCATGGAATAGAATCATAGAATAGTTAAGGTTGGAAGGGACCTTTAAGATCATCAAGTCCAACCATTAACCTAACCTGACAAAAACGCTTCTAAACCATATCCCCAAGTACCACGTCTACCCTTTTTTTAAACACCTCCAGGGATGGCGAATCCACCACCTCCCTGGACAGCCTATTTCAGTGTTTGATAACCCTTTCAGTGAAGAAATTTTTCCTAATATCCAACCTAAACCTCTCCTGGATTAACTTGAACACATTTCCTCTCGTCCTATCACTTGTCACTAGGAAGAAGAGGTCAGTCCCCATCTCTCTACCACCTCCTTCCAGGTAGTTGTAGAGAGAGATAAGGTCTCCCCTCAGCCTCCTCTTCTCCAGGCTAAACAGCCCCAGTTCCCTCAGTCGTTCCTCATAAGACTTGTCCCCCAGACCCCTCACCAATTTTGTTGCCCTTCTCTGGACACACTCCAGAACCTCAATGTCTTTCTTGTAGCGAGGAGCCCAGAGCTGAACACAGTACTCGAGGTGGGGTCTCACCAGTGCCAAGTACAGGGGGATGATCACTTCCCGAGTCCTGCTCACCACGCTATGCCTGATACAGGCCAGGATGCCGTTGGCCTTCTTGGCCACTTAGGCACACTGCTGGCTCACATTCAGCCGGCTGTCAACCAATACCCCCAGGTCCTTCTCTGCCGGGCAGCTTTTGAGCCACTCCGCCCCAAGCCTGCATGGGGCTGTGGTGACCCAAGTGCAGGACCTGGCACTTGGCCTTGTTGAACCTCATACCATTGGCCTCAGCCCATCAGTCTAACCTGGCCAGATCTCTCTGTACCCACTAGTCCAGCCTGGCCAGATCCCTCTGTACTTTAGTATAGTTTTTGTATTTTAGTACAAGGCCAACCAATTCACAGTTTCTGTTTCAGCGTTGATAATGTGAGCATAGAGTGTGATAGTCAGATTCCTCAAGACACAAAGATCCTTTACAAGTATTCCAGTTTTCTCTACAAAATAGTCTGGGTCTCAATAACTAGGAACATTTCAGCCTGTAGATTAATAGTTGACTGGATCTCCTCTGATGTTGACATACTGGAAATCCATAGCCTGTTCTCAGAATGTATTAGCATATCCTTATTGTTTCTGTAACATTTTACTCTACAGAACAACATCTGTTTTGCTCTTAGCTCAATCAAGATGAGAAAATCTACAACATCTTTGTCCCTATTGCTATTTAATCTTAAGCAGAAACAGAATCCCAGTGTGATGCCTGCAGCTGCCTGAAGGTTTTACTGACAGTATTGCATCTAGAAATGACAATTGCTTATGCCCCAATGTTTTGTCTTACTCCATGAACATATCAGAGTGGACGAAACTACCTTAATGAATAACGTATTGGAGATCAAAGTAATATTATTATTCTTTTGTAATATATCAGTCATAAATGAATTTGACCTACAGGATTATCCCATAACATCGTTTTTAACTCTTGTAACTAAAAGGTTTACCACCTTTCCATGAGGCTGACTAGCTTTACCATCTTTCCAAAAGGCTGACTTGGTGTTAAGCAAGATATGAATAACTGGCACCCACTTCCTTATAATAAAAACTTTCAACATGGTTTTTGAAACTGTTACTAAATATGCCTAGTCACCATCATAGTCTATTTCTGCATATTTCTGGACTCCTGTCTCACCCTGATGTCTGAAACTAAGTAAACGGATGAAGTCCATGATTTGTATCCCTTGCTTCTCTGTCTTTCTTTGGGATATAAAATTAGTCCCGACAATACAAAACAAGCTTAACAACTGTGAAACTGCTTAATTCCAGTTAGACATCTGTTAAACTGCAGTCTAAGTTGCTATTTTATTTAAAATAACCATTACAGTATTTTATCCTTATGGAAATCATTTAATGGTGACTTTGTAAGTTATGTAATATGGATTTAGAGTAGCTTTTAGTCCAAAGCACATTCTGTGGACACAGATCATCCCTGTCATTCATAGGCATAGCAGAGATGTTGTTACTAATGTGTTTTAATACACCATCAGATTCCACAGTTTCTCCTATGCACCTAAAGCTAAAGTGCCTAAAGACTCTCAGAAACAAATCTATTTCCCTCATACTTTAAAGGAATTGATCCTCGACAGAGCCAGTCTACAAATATTAATTATCATAGTAAAGTAGCAGCAATGAAAACCTTGAGGTTCATAGGACCTGTATTCCCCCTATTGCATGCAGTAGTTAATGTTTTGTGTCTACCAGTTTACTTCCTGCTGTGTATGTTTCTTCCATTCCTCCTTCTTCACTGAAAAAAATTATTTCCAATCCAGAAACTAACAACACTGTGGTCTCCTAGCTGTCAGTGGGTAACATAATGGTTATCTGAGCATCTCTTCAGATGGGCCATTCTAATAGGTGTTGATGTTGATCCTGCTTCATTCAACAACTTCTTGTTTCCCTGGAAGCAGCTTACATCTGCTTGGGCAAATTCTGTCATCACTGCCATTTCATTTGCAAATGCCATCTGTCCTGGAACTCCCTCAGGAAACAATCTTTCTTATCTGACTCACTAGAGACATCCACATCATTTGCACTTTTCCAGCAATACTTTCTTGAAGTGCTACATATCATGTAAAGAGTCACCTCAATGCCATAAATTAACAGATACCATTAAGTTACCAGCTTCACAATTCCCTGTTTATAACTCTGCACATCATCTCTTCCACTGATATTAAATATCTTTTTAGGGTAGACTTAAAAACACAGAGCTTTCATACAAAATTTTCCCATTCCTCTGCCCCTGGAAAGTCTCTGAACCCTCAGCCAGACCCAAGTAGACGGTGGTAGCTTTCCCTATCTGTGCTTCTAGAAACATGGGTAAAGCCAGAAGTAATAGGTTATTCATTGTGCCCAAATAGTAAAATAGATAGATTGCTAATTGCCTTATAGTAAATATATACAAACGGGGCTGGAAGGTTTGTTATTTCCTCATCCCAGTCTTTAATCAAAGAAGAGAAGAACCTGGTCAAAAGCTGATAAAATCTGATGTTCATTTAACTTCCAGGAAAAGCTCCTCTGTCATCTTGAAGAAAGTGTCACCAACTGTGACAACAATGCCCACACATGATATCAGGACTTGGCTTTCTTCCAGACATATATCTCAAAGACAGCATAAACCAATATCATATAAACAACGCTGAATTGTAAATAAGTTTTGGGCAGTACTGTGCTGATCGTTGCAGTTCCTTGCTGCTTTGCAGACATTTCCATAGCTCCCGATCAGAAACAGGAAAAGGTACATTCGGACTCACTTAAACGCTGTGTCAGACAACATTAAGGTTTATTTAGTTTAGCCCAGGATTCTGTAGCTAATGTTCTCCACTGTGCCTTTGTAGCACAGAGGCAGAAATGAGCTGACAATCAGTGTACAACTAAACAAAGACCACTAAAATAATGTCTTTATTTCAACTGCCTCAGACTAATCTGTGGTAGTACTTGCAAATGCAAAAAATCTTTCTCCAATCTCTGTTTTAAACCGGTGCTGAGCATCTTCTGGAAGGTATAGGGACCACTTTTTCGTTTTCAAATAGCTAGTGACAAATACTAGTGTCCACAACAGGGTGGGCTTAAATGTCAGTCTTATGGCTGAGGATGAAAACTAGAACAGTTTGCCATCTGCTGTGCATAAGTAACATAGACTTGTCCACATTTTTGCTCTTAAGCAGTCAGGATTTTCTGTACAGTGGAGGACATGATTGAAGGTACCGAGAAGAACTTTTTCAAAGGAGAATAATGCAAATTTTGGTAAACTCTAAAGCAAATGAAGTTAATTGGTTTAGTAGTAAGGAAAGGTCACAGATTACTTTGTAATGTCCAGACTATAGATTTATTCACTTATGTTTTTGTAGTTTCTGTGCTTGTAGTGGCACCCTTTTTAAATAAAATACCAAATCTCAACTCTAAAATTATACACCTAGCATAAGTCAGCAGAATATGTTAAAAATATACTTACATATACTGTACTATAAATATACTAGCCAAAATCATAGGACATTGGACTGAATCCTGCAGTTATGCCAGTGATCCCATGGGCTTGCTTGTAATGGATTAAGTTACTCAAGTGTGTTTTCTAGATTCAGTTTTCAGTACTGGAGTAGGAATGTACACTTAGTTTGGCTCTATGCCAGTTCACTAGTCATCATAGATATATAAAAAAGAAAAAAAAAAGAAAATGAGAAATATTTCATTCAAAATTTCAAATTTTGACTATATATATGGAAAACATTCCCCATAAATAAGAGGACTAACCAAACCAAACAATTACAGATAAGCAAGAATCTGACTTTTCTATACACATATTATAGAGGAAGTTATAGAATAAACCAATGACCCATACACACATATCAAAAGTCAGTGAGAGTTTTCAATAGAAGCAGGAATTTCAAAAGGCAGATAACTGCCCTGTATGCCTTTGTACTGACCAATACATTCACATTAACGTGATGGAGTCTATTTTACTAACAATATGAGTCAAATAATCTGATTTTTTACATAGGTTTTTT
>VZSZ01001844.1:327777-438939 GCA_013398815.1 Ibidorhyncha struthersii
TTTTTTTATCTAAAAGCATGCAAATTTTAAAACCGTAACTGGAACAGAGTTTTACAAAACTGACCCCAGCACAGCAAATTTATGTATAAAACTTAACATTGTCTGCTCAGCTCCATTAGCAGACTCCAACTCTGCAAACTCTCCAACAGTGCTGATATTAAAATGGAAACACTGATCATGCAGTACATAAACAATCAATAAGGAAACAATGAGTAGCAGTTTCAAAAGAGAACTAGGCTCTAGAATACCATTACCTATTTTTAGTTATCTTTTTTTTTTTTTTTGAGGAAAGAAGTGTATTTACTCCATACCACACAGTATACTCCAATACAGCTCATAATTCTTCCTTTGGATAGCATTTAAAACAAAGGTTTTGTTTAAATTAAAGATGTTCTATTTGTGTGAATACAGTAGCAGTACTTATTCATCAGGTTTTCAAATCTTGCATACTCTCACTAATAAAGGAAATGCTTGATTCTAGTTCAATTAGTAATATACACATCTTTTAACAAGAAATTTTAAAAGTATTTTTCCATATTTCCTTTGATTTTCAGCCTTGATCAATTTTCATTTGAAAAGGTAATTGTAAAGTCCCATGAGTCTCAAAACCAACACTAATTAGATATTCACTCACTCAACCAAAAAGATTTACCAAGGAATGCTAATGCTGTGAACATCTTTCTTTTTGTCTAAATCCACTGATTGTTCTAATTGCAAACTGTAGAAAGTAAATAGAATCCCACTGTTTGTGGTTTGGGGGCTTTTTTCTTTGTTTGTTTTCTTTTCTTTTTTTATTTTGAACATTAAGTGTATAAAAAAAACGTTACTGGGGAATAAATTAAGATTATGATTTTCAATACCGTTAGAAATTGGGTGTCATACTAAGTGAAACACAGCCAAATATAATTTGGAAATTTCTAATCTGTTCAGAACATCAAATTTTGATTATTTTGAATCTTCACCACCTAGCTGTGTTTAGCTTTGTTTTCCAGCTATGGGAACATATCCTTGTGTAGTCACAGCTGTTAGTCAAGACGGGAATCAAAGACCAGTCTCTAGACTAGGTGGTCCACTGGGCTGCTAGGCTTAAAGCATCACCATTTCTGAAATCAGTAAGCAATAAGAAAATAGCATTGTATTCAAACACTTTTGATATTCCAAGCTGGAAAAGCAACTACCAGTCTCCATCTAGGTCATCTAACGGGATGGAATTTGGCACAAACTAGGCCAGAGACTCAAAAGTAAACCTGCATATCTGGAATAAAATGCATGAAATGCATCACTGCCACACTCCTGTAAGCATCTGAATGAAGAGAGAAGGATTTGTGGTTTACTTTTATTTGTTTGCTTGTTTGTTAATATTTGTGAAGTTGTAAATACAAAATTGTAATGTGAAATAAACCAAGATGCTCTTTTGTATGTTTGTTTGACAGGGTTTTCAGGATGAACATATCTTGATCAGCAACATATTTATAAACAATAATTTATTTGCCACAGTTACGTAAATATTTAAGTAACACTTATTTTTTTCTAAAAAAATACTTATTATATTCTCTTCTAGCTATACATGAAAGACAAAATTCTGTTAAAAGGAATCTAGTTGTGATCTTTAAGCGAAGTAAATTTCTAGACATAGTCAAGTAGAGAGCTCCTTGGTATATACCCCAAAAATAATAAATGAGTTATTCAGAAAAAAAAAAATATTCTGAACACCAAAGAATGCCTGGCTGTCCACAGACTGCTTAGTAATTTTTCTCATTTCATCTCTTTTCTGAAAGCTTTCTCTGTTCCTCATACAGGATAAAGTTACACTCCATGAGATAAAGAAACCTCTACATATTTATACAGTATTTTTCTTCTTTTTATGTCATGGAAACGACATCGTGTCTGCTTTCTGTGGGAATACTTTAGAGATGCAGAACTGCAGGGAATCCCCTTTTGCCCTGAAGTTTCTCCCTGCAGAAAATAGGACTGGATTGCCATCCTACCAGCGGTCAAAGGCAGAGGACGATGGATGCTGCTGGCAGCGAGGCAGGCATGGAAAAGGGCATGCCCCTAAGTGGGGTGCAACGTCCCCAGGAATCAGCTCACAATTGTGGGGCTGTAAATGAGAAAACTTGTCTGCGCGTATTCTACAGACAAAGTCATCACTGTTACTCAGCATACAACGTGCAGTACCCTTTGAAGCTTTATTAAGTGCGTTGAGCTGGTGTGCCCCAGAAGTCCTGGAGAGAAGTTAGGTCCAGCTTGCCACTGAGCTGGTGCAACCTTGGCCACAACGCTTGCCACTCTCCTCTAGCTCTGCGAAAACATCTGTCCTAAACTGACATAAGCTGCATTTTTGCTTTTTGCGTGTCTGTCTGTGCTCACAGGTGTGCATATGCAGACCTGTACCTGCCTTTAATCCTTGTCTCTGTCAGTTGTGTGCCTGTGTATAAGTACACATATAGTAACAAGACATGACCAAATAGTGAATTACCATTACAGTGAACTTTTTTCTATCCAACATACTTATGACAGGAGATAATAATAAACTAAGGGTGATATTTTACTTGTCTTTTGGAACAATTACCCAACCAAAACTTGTGATCAAGGAGAATTGACAGTACCTGTACTACTCCAACTACTGTGTGGTTAGAAAGAAGTTCAGATCATATTCCAAGAGGGAAAAAAAGGTCACTGATTTCACTGCTGCAGGATTTTGCTTCTAGTTTTGAAATACACAGTTAAAATGAACTCTTTTTATTCTATTGTTATGTCAGTTTTCTGTCATTTTTTTCACTGTATGTTGAACATAAATGTTAATGCTATTTTATGTGAAAGTACTTTTATTGACTACCTCACATAATCCTGACTTGCCTTTCATGCATACCTCAATAATCTTGGAATTGACAGCTTCTTATTTTCATGTTAGTTCACAGGATTTGCTTATCTCTGTCCTCATTTATGTTGCCCTAGATCTATAAGTTTACTGTAGGGAAAAATATTGTTAATACAAAATTTGTCATGCAATATTTGTAGTAGCACCTCATTTTTAATCCTACTTTAATATGTTCAGTGTAATTCCAAGCAGCAAAGATAATGAAAGAATACTGTCTTCAGAGACAGATTTGCCTGAAGAAATATGTTTTCTACATCCAAGATGGGATTACATTAAAAAAGTCATTTTGGATATATGTTTATATTTATATTATTTATATTTCTACTATTTATATTTATATTATTTACATTTTTACTTATATTTATATTTAGTACAGACCACCTTCACTTTCACTGTCTCAGTTAATTGCAAACTGATTAAAGCAATGAATCAAAGTAAAAACAAATATTCTGTACTCCAATCTGGAAATTAAAATCAGCTTGTACAGAAAATGGCCTAAACTGGCTGTTTAATTTAATTCCTTTATTTATTTAATACTTTCAACAAAATATATCTGTAAATATAACATCATACTTGTTACATGTAGTTTTCAAGTGATCTGGTGATTTTAATATGTTTAATGTATGTTTATTGTACATATTCTATTTATAACAAATATTGCACATTTTGTTCTGATACGTATTTTTCTCCAAGAGACTTTCCTATGTTCTTGTACTTTTCCTATCACGTGGGATGTCTTAAATGATGACACAAGTAACTATATAACATATTTTGTTGTCACTTCTTTGTTCCTTTTCTCTAAAGTACACTTATCTTCCTTGAGCAGAAGGAACAGAATGAATTTTGAATTCTTTCTGTGTTCTTAAGAATGCATTTGTATAGTAGTTAAAATTTTGCCCAGAATGTGCAAGGCAGAAGGCAACAACAGTCTTCTTTCAAGCAAAATGTTGTGATTTGTCCCTTACCAATCCGTGATGATCTTGAGCAATTTAATCTAAATAGACTCTGCTATTTTCACACATGAGTGGGTAACAATTGGCTCTGAGGTGGAAATGTGATGAACCATTGACCGTGTCATTCAAAGGGAAAAGAAGCCACAAAAGCCATAATATATGCAGTGAACATAAAGCTAAATTGTTATCTTTAGATAACAAGTTATTGAACTTTTTTGAATGTAAACTTTACGTACACTATGATCTTTTCTGTAAACTAGATAGCAAAAAAGACATAAAGGTAATTATTGGAAACCAATTGCAGTGAACTGCAGAACAAAAGCCATTCCTTTTTATAATGATAATTGAGCAGAGCACTAGGCTTAGTAGGATAAAATGATTTCAAGCCTCTTTATATTGTGTTGATTGGGAGATTGGAAATGTGATGTCTTAATAAAGAGAAATGTACAGTTCTAAAAACACAGCTCCTTTTTCACATTATGTTAAAATAGGTATTTTTCTCTTTGTCTTTCACATAAACTGCAGTGCTAAGGGCCAAGTCCTACAGCTACAGGTTTCTTTCCATGGGACCCTAATAATTGCCCCAGTATGGCTTTGTCAACGCTCAGTCCAGTGAACCTGATCATGTTCTCTGCCAAGTCGATCTTCCTTTAGTGGCCTGCAGAGGAATAGCTACACCTCTTCTCCCCTTCTACTCTATTTCCGCTACTGCTAAGGCTCATAAGGTAACTCTGGGGCTCACAAACATCAATCACAAAATGACTTTAGTATTTAAGAGGACAAACTGACATTTTCTGTGACATCAGAATGATGTCCTGTGAATGATGGCCTGAATCTCCATCCACATTATTGTCTCCTAATTTCCTTTCTCTATCTTAGCTACGGGTATTTGCTCAGAAAGAAAACAGCAAATCTTATGGAGGTAACTTATTATATTTAATCATCATGAAGTAATGTGTATAATTGCCCCAACATGAAACAGTTCTACATTTATAAATATTTTGAAAGCTTATCTGGCAACTATGGATTTCCAGCTGCTGATGTACACAAGTGAAGGGAGATCAGGTTGGAAATACTTCTGAAGTCAGAAAACTATATACCTTTTGTTTCTTCTGTTTTGTTTTGGTTCTTATCTTTCTGTTTGGAATTGGGTTGCCTACAGGCAATGATTTGGAAATCTGGCTACAGAGATTTTTCTTCCTATAGACTGTCCCTGGGGGATTTCTGACCCAGATCCCGTTTCATCCCTGCTTAAAAGCTACTTGCATGTGAGATGTGGAACACCAGTGTCATACAGGACAGTTCAGCACAGATGTTGGCTGTTGATAATGATACACTACAAAGATTTCAGCAGTCACAGTTAAAATTAGAGCTTTTTGTTTTTCCACAACAGACATGGTCTTGTGCTTGTTCACACAGCTAGAAGCTCTTTTTTTCTTTTTGTTTTTTAATGATTTTGTCATTAAGAGATAACAAAATTTCTTGAATTATGACAGTTTTTTCCTGTCAGAGTGCGAAAAGGGCAATTCCCTCTCCCCATCAAATGCAAGGCATAACATGCAGCAGCAACATTGTGGTTCAGGTGAAAAAGGGAAGGACAGATGGCTGAACAGCATCATTCATCCCTCTGTGTGACTAGGGGCAAGGAACCGCAGACAATGCTATTTAGAACTATTCTGAGAAAAGAGATATAAATGAAAAATGTTGAATTGTTAAAAATAAACCTTGCATAGAAATACATAGATTTCAGTGATTATTTTTCCCTGGGAATTTTTTTTAAGATGTCATTAAAGGTTTTGGTCAAAAATGGGAAGGCAAGAGAAAGGAAACCCTCTGATAACTAGTTCCCTCGTGGTTGGGGAACTCACTTGAGAAAAAAGACCTGAATTCAAGTCTATAATGACTCATAAGATGCAGGGCTGTAAACCTTATTATCTAAAATTGGACTGTTGTTGCCCATACTATTGGTTATTCCGTCAATGAATTCAGTTTTGAGAGGCCTCATTATAGTCCCACTTAGGAATTGTTGTCAAATTATAAATATTTTCCATGAAATGAGGAAAATATTTGTTTTCCTGCTTGCCTTTTTTTATTATTATTTTTTATGACAGGCTGTGTTTATTGGGTTTCACCCCAATTCTGAGTCACGGGATTTTCCCAGTATGTCTGTCATCTCATGCTGTAATACCTGATCTTCCATTAAATAAACAAAACCTCTAACCTTTCTAGTTGCAAAGGTAACCTTCAAACTGTGAAGTGAATGTATTTATTTTTATCAGCAATGTCTCATTTGGTCTGAAGCATGAAATGAATGCAAATTTTTTTCATTTATCACACTGCTGAATATTAATACTAATGCAATCCAATTTTTACTGTCAAGAACTATTTCTGTGTTGATCAAAGCCTTCAGGAGAAAAGATAGGAGGTCCTAGTGTAAACTCTGTGCCTCCTGTGAGTGCTCTTTGTCTCCACAGTCTTGGGCAAGTAAGAAATGGGAGAAAAAAGGTCTTTCAGAAGCAATAGTCATAATAATAACTGAAGCTCTTGCCCAATGACCTCCATTTTCTGGATGTTCATAGTCTACAGAATTCCATAGACATTACAATTGCATATCCAAGGACAGAATTAGTAAAATTCTGTTTCTTACCTTTACCAACATGATGGAAGTCTAGTGCAAATTCTTTCAGATAAATTGTAATCTCAAAAAGGGACACCCAAAGTTAATTATATAAATATCTGAAACCTACTGCTTATCTGTCTTCCATTAAATGCTTGAGCAAAGCAGTTAGAGTCATGTGTCTATTTTCACTAGGACTATCAAGAAAATATAACAACAACTACAGTATCTAGAATAAAAGAATCCATTGAGCCTAAAAGAAGTTAGATTTGTCATTCAGCCTACCAAAATGTACTTACCTGCCAAAAGCAATTGAAATAAAAAATGTGCCAGGAGACAGATGTTCCTAGTGATGTTAAATTAAAATAAATAAATAAAAAACAGTAGAGGCGCAATTCTGTATCAATAAATGAAATGTTGAATTCGTTTAGAAACCCAGGCGGCACAAGAGAATAAGGTTGGGTTGGGGGGTGTTGCTGCTTTTCTTTTTTTTTTACATATCACACTGGACTGTAGTTAGAGAAGACATTATATGTAATATCTAGGAATTTCAACACTTTGAAAAGACAGTGTTTGTATCAGGCTGTTTTAATATGTTTACGTGCGACATGATATACTGGCAGTTCCTGACTGGGAAAAAAAAATATATCATTTTACTCAATCCAGAGTAGAAAAAAAAACCAAACCAAAAGAGATTTTCTTGAAATTTATCAAGAATTTCTTTCTTTGCAACAGAATAACAAATCATAAACCTCTTAAAGGTGTGAGGGGTTTTGGGCGGTGGTTGTTTGCTGATCTTTTTGTGAATGACGAAACCCAAGAGAAAGAAAACTTTAACTCAGGTAAAACTTTTATTTAGTCTGAAGCTATGCCAAAATAAATTGCAGAGGGAATTTTCTGCTTTTGCACTGTAATATAAAGAGCGTTGGAAACAACCACACCAGATTTCTACTGTGTGTGAAAGTTGCTCATTACTATTAAGACAAAGGAAGTGCAAGTATTGACATTTAACCTTTTCATTTTCCATTCCATTCTATTTCACTCCACATTCCCACCCTCCTCCCTGCCCCCCTCCAATATTCAGCATGGAACTGATGATTTATAGTCTACTTTATTTCATGTAAGTCTTTGAGCTGCACAAAGTACACAACTGAAATTAAGTGCTAGAGTAATAACATGAGCTGGTTTGGGGCAGTGGGGTGGGAGGATGGTGGTCAAAACTGTATTAACTCTACAAAATCCTTGCAATATTTCTTAAAATAGACTGCAAATTACCTGCAGACTGAGCTCCATTCCCTTTCACAGAGAAACTCACGTTTTTGTACTGATGTCGATGAACTTTCCTTCCCCTTATTCTATAAAAATCACCATTTGCTGTGATATGAAATTACCTTTGCCTGCACTGTGGCATAAATGGAGTGATTTACCTGAGACCACATAAGAAATCTGTAGCAGAAAAATTTACTGACCTTCCATCCTGACTAAAGCAGTATCCACTGAATTATCCCATCTTTTTCCTAAGCAGATTCTGACCAAATATTTTTGAACAGTTAAACAAATAAATAAATAAATCATCAAAATGGTCAATATATAAAAATATATTGGGTATGTGATCACTGAATTTGTGATAAATCCATTTGTTTGGGTAAGAACTTCTGCTGTTTAAAATCAGAGTTGCTCTACAGAACTGAATAAAGCAATTGTGATTAATGTTCCTAGGTAAGGATCTCATCTTTTCCCTCATTCAAGTATTAGCCCTGTTAACAATGAATACTTCAGCTCTGTGTTTTAACTATACTCTCAACTGAAAAAGTTATTATGGACGTATTCCTTCAATTCTATGCAACCTTGCTAATTTATTTCAAGTTAGAACCTGGCCTAATGCTTCCTGTGACAGGATATCAGGTTTCAATTGCTTGTCTCCAGAGGTATGCCAGCTGGGCTTTCCAGCTCAGTTTTAAAGGCTAAAAAGCCCAAGCTCCTTGCTGAAGTGAAAATAAGACAAGAAATTTGGGAGGACAGGCCATTCAAGAAAGAACTAGGAGCTGGCATTTTCTGCAAACTTTATTTTTAATTAATTAAAAAGCAAAAACCACAAAATACACAAACCACCCCCCTCCCCTCACTAGATTTATGTAAGTAAAAGTCTGAAGAAATGTTTCAGTGAGAAATTATGCCAATACATCCACAATGTGTGGAGCTTTCCAATCAATTTTCTTTCTTGGCCAAAATGTCCAATTCAGCAGAAAAAAAAAGGTGTGGGGAGGGTTTCTTTCTTCCTTAATAAACCTGTGAAAGAAGTAAGTCTTGAGTGACACCATTTTCTATGCTCTTTGCTGGAACATTTGCATCTAATTCCTGAGAAATATGCTGAATAGTTATGTTTTACATGCATTTTTATTTAGAAAAAAAAACCCAAAACAAACAAAAAAAAACAACAAATGAAAACCAAACCAAAACAAACAGTACTGCAAAACCAAAATCAAAATAATAACTGCCTTTGCTGTCCCCCAGGAGCAATGTTAGAGCTACTATCCTCTAAGTACTCTCTTCAAAATATTTGGCAAGTAGTTCTAAGAATTTGGCTCATAATTAATGAAAAAATACTGTCAGGGAACAGGGAAAATCCTGGGCTACTCCACAAGGGAAAATGAACGAGGAGGGGAGAGTGCATGGGTAGAAGTCCCAGGTGAGGCTGGTGAGGGTGACGAAGGCTTGTTGGTGCACTCTGGGAGCACATAGAACCTCTATGTTGCTTGATGGCTTCCAGCAATGCTCCTCAGTGTGCAGCCCTGATAATCAACAGGGTGGTGAAGCTTTCACTGGGTGAGAGTCCAACATTTGCTTTGCTTGGAACCCTGTCTGCTCCTGCTTCCTGACTGCGGGGGGCAACCGGTGTGGGAAAGGCTTTGGGTGACAAGGCTTTAGGAGACAGGTGTGAAAAATGGGGCGGATCTTCAGGGACCATGGGAACTCCAGTAGGTAAGTAACTGGATAAACAAGCTCTATTTTATAACCATCTCAAACCTAACTAAGGTGAATTTTGCCTGTTTAATGTGAAGAAGGACACACTTGCCTCTACTAGCCTAGAACATTTTCTTGTTAAGTGGCTCTACTGTAGATAGCCTTTCTTATGCTTCAGTGGGTAACATTTTTTTTTATATTATTTTTACGATTATGGGTGAAATAGTGATTTAATTAACTCCAACAAAACTTTAGTGGATAACTACTGTGGGGTTGGAAATATCCCCATATTTCTGTGTTAAGTTGTCACTAAGCTAAAGAACCTTCCACACCATACCTGCCATTCTGCATTTCCCTTGGACAAAAGCAGAAAGTGTTAATAGGAAATAATTCCAATTAACAATTCCAATAATTTGCCAGAAACACAAGATCCACCAATGTCAGACCTTGCAAATCTGAATCTGTGCCCCCAGTGTCGGAAACTGTACTGCACATACAGAAATCGCACACTGCAGCTTAAAGTAGGTCATTTCCCTGAAAATATTTTTGTGGACTTTCAGTCAACATTTCCCTAGGTAAAGCATTTCTTTTACTGCTTTCTAAGGCTATATGAAAATTACTGACAAGCTGGTTTCTTGCAAGCAATTTGTAAGCAAACCTTTTGTAGCAATGGCAGATTTAAAGAAATTTCTCATATGATTGCCCATTTGTTTTTATCTAGAATATGATTTTAAAAGTTTATTTTAGCAATAGTATTTGGTTGGTCAATATTTATCATAAATATAGCCATTTTGTTTGGGCATGTGAAAAAGAATGTAAGAACACTGCAAGCATGTATCGTACTTCCAGAATGAAAGAGAAACTCTAAGTTAATTCTTACTCCTTCACCAGCTTTAAGCAGAAACAGAAATACCAGGACCTGGGATAAGCATGCTTGACTGCTCTTCAGCTTTCAGTTAATAATGACCATGTTAAAAGGCTGTGTGCTTTGAATTAATTTCTGGATGTTCTTTCTAATGTCTTCTCTTCCTCATTCATGAGGTGCTGAGAAGAGCACTCATTCAGTAAACAAGAGAGTTCCAACCCAGGCTCCCATCTTTTGTACTTGAGAGATATACTCATTCAGAAGTAGGTTTTTAGTATTTGTTAAGCCTCAGTAGACATCTCCCTTGTAATTTTGCCCAGAAGATAATTGAGATCACCTATGGGTCGCCTGAAACCCTTCAGGCCCATCAAATTCAGCTTCAGCCATGGTTGGCCTATATTAACAAAGACATCAGGTCCTATTTTCTGTGTATGCTTATAGTTCAATAATTTTAATGGTTGTGAAACTTTCTAGATACCCGCAATACAGGAACATCTGCTGCGTAAGCATCTTGCAGTTGCTCATAGCAATGCACCTCAAGTTTATTCCCATGGACTTTAAGTAGATTGTGCAGCAGAGATATGCTAATGTACACTGCCGGTCCTGAATACCGAAATGTCCAGATCTAGTGCTGTGACTGCCTTTATAGCCTATGTGTAAGTGTGCATTTTTCCCCTGCATAAAGACCAGAAGGTGGAGTAAATGATATGTTTCTACAGAGCATGGGGCTCTACCTGGGTGACAGAGAGCAGAAGCACAGCCCTACTTTAGCATTTGGATGTAGTACTGACATAATCTCAGAAGGAAATGAAATATCTACTATGAACAAATACTTATTGTGAGACATCTGTAGAACGAAATTTTGTCCGAACTCACCAGTTTGGTTTATATTTCCTCTTGACAAACAGCTATTCAGACGGGAGGAGGAAAAAAAAAGACTAACTCAGTTCTACTCCTTTAAAACTAATCTTTCTTATAAAGTAGATTTGCACTTGGACACCACAAATAGAGGGCTAAACAACTTACTAATGCTCCTTGAGGAGACTTTGAAAGCATATTGTTTTGATGGACTCATCCAGTCTTCCTTGAAACACCATAAGGGTAACATTGTTATAAGTTAAAGTAAAAAATATTTCATCTTTTCAAAATCTTGAGAGGTGTTGAATAAATGAAGGTGGAGTGGGCTTCTACTCAGAGCACAAGTAAGTTTTACGCACTCCCTCCTATCTACAGTTGAAAGCAGATTATGTTAGGCTCCAGAACAGAACTGAATGTGAAAAAAAAGACTGTAAAATGATGCATTTTTGGACCATATTTATTGTGTCTTATTGATATGCAGATCAACTTTCCAGTGTAGGAAGTTATACTGTCAGACTTGCAGGCTTACTGTGGACGCTGGACAGTGCATGAAGTCTATCAATACCTGACTCTGCAGGTCAGACTTTACACTCTTAGCCATATATTTGCAGCAGCTTTATCAGCACCTCCAAAATATTATTTCCTTTATAGGTTTGCTGCACAAAGTATTGCTCAATAGGACTATTTACTAGTACGTGCACCCTCTTTTTTAGCCCTCCAACTTTTGGTGCTGATGTGTAGGAAGCCAATCTCCCTGTATACCTCGTGAGATCAAGCGAAAGAAATAAGCTCCTCCAGAACTGGGGAGTCTGCTCCACCTCTAACTGTCCTCTGCAGGAATTAATTCATTTTTAGAGACAGGCAAGGAAATCAGCCTCATAACTTAGCCACCCAGATGCCTAAACAGCCCAGATCCCATCTTTCATCTCAACCTTTTCCCATAGAGGAATAATTTCGCATTAACGTTCTGTTATTTTCTATTGATGCTGAGTTTGACCAATCTGTTAAAGATCTGTTCTAGAACCAATTGTTCAACAGAAATTTCAATATCAAGACACTGTATAAAGATGGTAAGTAGTTACATTTGAACAGGACCTAGCGCAACCGTTCTTACTCCAACGGAAACTTGGTAAGTATTATCAATAGAAAGCGATGGTAACTATGCATAACTATTAAATATGTGCACCAATCAAAACCAAATAAACAGTACAACCCCCCCCACACACTCGCCTTTCAAATCATCATTGCCTATCATTTTTTCAATAAAACTCTTGGAGCTGACCACTTTATGCCACTCAAATTTTATTAATGAAAGCAGAGAGGCCAGGAGAAATCACATGAATGGTTTTATTATTGCACTTCTGATCAAATGATCAGTAAAGAAGGGGCTTCTGAAACTTAATTTAGATACATCCCTTCTCTTCCCCTTGATCAGAACAGCTTCTTTGCTTAGGAAGCAGCAGTGTAACACTGCCACCCACTGCCCCACTTCACACAGGTAAAGGCATGAGGATAGATAAATGTTCAGGAGCAATCAAGTCTTTCCAGATACCATTGTGACATCTTTATTAAGCTTTGAAAGCTCCTCAGGGTAAGTTGGGCAGGCTTTACTTACTTTGTTTTGAATCAGATGGAGTATGATCTTCACATGCTGCAGTAAATTGGCTCTTAGCATTACAGTAACTTTATGTGTCGGGTTTTGCTTCCCCACTTTCAGATGTCACCATCTTCCTCTACGGCTAAATACAGTAGTGCTTTGCTGCAGAGAAACTCATCTTCTGCGCTATCTCCAAATAACAGGCAATCTCTGTGATGAGCACTAACCTTATCTAGCATATTTAGACAAGGAGAGCTGCTGCTATAAAGTTATAATGCATGACACGATGAGCAAATTTTCAGTGAAACGGAAATACTTACTGCTCCAAATTTTTCATTCTACCTTTCTGAATCACTGCATTTGCATATTTTACATTTATTTGAAGGAAACTTTTGCATTTCTCTTATCAAAATGACATTGCTTTCACTTTGCTGATGCAGGAATCATTAAAATTCTACTCATACAGGCTCATGAATGTTATTTGTTTTTAGTTATTCAATAGTTGAAAAAAAAAGACTAGAACCATTTTAAGCTCCAAACAATATGATTTTTTTTTAATTGCCATGTTTGTGTGTGCTTTTAAATCATGCATTCATTTGTATTTAAAATTGCATTCTGATTCGAAACTCACGATCTCAAAAGCCAATTGGAAATCTTGCTGATATTTTTCCCCCAGTTTCCGAAAACCTTCAATCACTACTGGCATTCAAAGTACATGAGGCATAGGACATGAGGTGCTGCAGTGTCAAGATATTAGAAATTACTGCAAGGTCTTCTCATTTGAGCCCACACCACCATGCCCACTTCTGGACCTCTTGATATTTATAAATAATAAAGAGGAAAATTACTAGTTTTGCTCTCAAATACTCAGCAAATTACTAAGCACTGCTTTCACTCATGTAAAATTAATTCACAGGCTTGGTGCCTGGCATTACTTTGCTATAAGAAATTGCATTGCATCTCACATGCATTGAATATAGGACTTAAGGAAAAAAAAAAATCAATAAAAGAAATTAAATATAGCCAGCCTCCCTCAAACAATAAAAATCAATGCTATGTTATCAGGTACCTAAGAAGCAGGTTTATTTTCAACATTAATCTGGATAGTCGTTTCACGGTAATTGATTTTTTATACTTAAGCTGTCAAAAACTATAACAAGCAATGATTACTTGTTATTTTCCAAATTCATAAAAGAATTGATTCTATGGGGATTGTGGGTTCCCCCTCCCCCCNAATAAATATTCGCTCGGCCTTAAATGGAACTGCTTTACAGCTGTGGTGACTTTGTCAGTAAAAATAAAGCAACCATATCTTCATTATTTTGATTGGTAAAGAGTGCTGCAACTGTTATCTATGGCTGAACTAAATGTTGCATTAAATATTATGTTTTCATTAAATGGAAAGATTTATTCCTAAAAAATTAAGCTAAAAGCAGACTATATATTGTTCATCTATTTCAACCAAATATAATTTATCTTGCAGGAAAACAGAGCATATCTGCTACCTGTATTGTAGTACAATATGGAAAAAAAAAAGAAAGTATTTTATTAAAGTTTTCTATGGGAATTCTGAAATGCTGGGGATCCTTAATATAAGGTGAAGTATAAATTGAGGATTTTTTTTTCCTTATTTAATATATTTAATGATGGAGATGAAGAAAAGAAGGCAGGACAAATCTGCAAATAACCTAATTACATGCAGTCTAGAAATAGAAAAGTCAAGTATAAAATAGGATGCAAATTAACAGAAGGTTATTGCAAAATGAAGACATCCCCTGTTTCAGGGATTAACTTCAATTTTCAGTAGGTCAGTGGGGAAAAAAAGAAAGGGAAGGATTTCTGTACAAAATCTAAGACGCCTTGGTAAATTTTCCTGGTTATTTTATACAAACCTTATCCCATTATACCATGTGCTTAGAAGAAGAATATTATCTGGGGAGTAATGAACAAATAAAACAATCTTTACACTGTTTTGATTTGTTCTGACAATCTACATGTAAAATTCCTTGCAGTTCCCCAAGACAAATCAGAGCAATAACAGTTATACTTATTCCAGGCAATTTGTATCTACGCAAGAGGTTTATTAACACAAACTTGCTTTCTATAAATAACAGTGGCAGCTGGAGCAGTAGCCAAGTTCGAGCTGGCAAAATTAACATAACAGAGAGGCATACACCCCTTCAACAGCATCAGTATTGGCAACACCATGCACAGTATCCGATTGCATTTATCGTGGGAGTGACATGGTTGTAGACAACCTAGAAGATGGTATGTCATCAATATTGATATGCAGCTCTGCCCCAGAAGAAAAAGGGGTAGATGCAAAAGTCCTTGGTAAGCATTGGATTTTGCTTGTTATGATCTGTGGAACGAAGTAGTACAGACAATTTAGTGCTATTGGAGAGGAATAACAGATGCAGAAGACAGATACGAGGTTTTCAACCAAGTTTCTCTACCTAACTCTGAAAGCACTCTTCAGTAGATTTAAATCATTTATTGTCCAGTCTTGTTTTAAATGTCTCAAGCTTTGTAATTTTCTAGACTTGCCATCCAAAAATATTCCATATTCCAACACCAAACATTGAGATTTCATTCACTCCCACTTTCTCTTCAGACATGCAGCTTAAATCTTTCTTTTTTTAAAATTTCAACAGTAAATAGTCATCATTTCCCTTTTGTACTGATTACAGACTTATGCTAATAGCAGCTTTTTCCCTGTTTCGGCTAGGACAGAAGAATTTCTGTGACGATCTTTCTCATTTAAGCATGTGAGTCAATTTGTATTTTTTAATAAATTTTTGATCCCATCTACTTTAAACATTCTTACGCTATCCCCTTCTGCTTCATTGTTGCTGAGGTACAGTATTTCTTTTCCTATCACTGTATTTTAATCTTTTCTGTTCCCTGATCATTTTTGACATTTTTTCTGAACCGTCACAGTAATTCATCCCTACTCTCCTGGCAAAAAGACGCTGAAAGACGCAATCAACACCATGAACAAAAGATATGGGAAAGATTATAAATAATGCAGCCAAATGAACAACGTGTATTAACATTAACATATTAAACTATAACACTATGCTAGTGTTTAAACATTCCCACATTATTAACAGATCCCAGAACCTTCATTAACCATAAACTTTTTCATTTTTTCTTTTCTATTTTTTTCCATTTTTTTTCCTCTCTGATGTGCAGAAAATTGTATTTTGATAGCACAAGTTAGAAGCCATAGGATTTCTCTTTGAACAGACTGCACTTTTTCTGTTGAGATGGAAATGTTTTCCTTTGACATTATGTCCTGTTTCTGTGTATTCTTCATGTTAGCCAGTGTTGTCATTATTGCACTATAGTCAGATATCTGCCCTGTAGAAAAAGTAGTAAGAAATTTTCTTTTCATCATGAATTACTATATGATATAAATGTACTGGAAGTGCAGGAGGTTATTCGTTTAATTGGTTTTCAAACAAAAAGGAATAAAAAAATCACAAAACAGGGAATCACTCCTTAGATGAAAGGCATAGATTGTCACTTGCAGATGTGTAGCCTTTGCCAGAGACTACAGAAAACCTGAAAGATCTTGCAGAAGCTTCTTCATTTATTAGTCAACATCCATTAACATCCTAAAGCTTAGCCTCTCGAAAGACTGGCCTGTGGCCCGTATGAGTACAAAAAAAAACTAAAAAAATGCCAGCACTTTAGGGGATTCTTCTACATTTCTATTTTCATATAGTTATCTGTCACCGTGGTTTCTGAGGACCCCCAAGAGCTCCATTGTGATAGGTGCTTTGTACATGCATGCAACAACAAGAGGTATCCCTAGTCCCGAAGAAAACTCACAATAAAGATACGTTACTGTGCCGCCTTCTAAAAGTACTGCACCAACACTGGGTAACATGAGCCGCAATTTTGTTTCAGTTCTTCCAAGAGATTAAAACATGGAAATAAACGTGTTTACTCTAGTGTTTAAGAGTAGGGAAAGCTCTGTAAAAATCCAGTATCGTGTCATTTGGTTTGACTTCCCGTTGATTAAAAGAATAGAAGCTCTTAGTATGAACAGGTAATACTTTCCCCATAGAAGAAAATCACTTATCAAATATACTGAATATTTTCTTTAAATACTTGCAAGTCTGAAAGGTTAAGTGACAAGGTTAAGTGTCTAGTTTTGCACACTTTTTGTTCCTAGTGTGCTCTGAGGTTTTCCTTAATGATAGGATTAAATATGGTTTCCATCTACAAACAGTTGCTTGTCATTCCCCGTAGGTTAGTCTCTATATTTTGTGCTTATCACAAACAAAGAGGAAATAACTTTCTCAGTCTTTGTGAGTCTCTTAAAATGCACACACTTTGGGGAAATCATATTTTCTTGAAGGAAATGAGGCATGACCAATCACACAAAACGTGAGAAAATCCCTTGATAGATGACCTTTGCCACGTGTAAAAGAAGCTGTTCAGCGGTTGAGGTTTCATGGATTTCATGCATGAAAATCAGATTTTCTGGCCACCAGTGCTGTTCAGTAAATAAATAATCCATCATTGTGTCAAACAGTAGAAACACGAAGATACTGGCATTGCTAACTGAATAGAGGTTTTTAGTTAGCAACTTATGCAAACCCTACGTTTTGTCTTCAGGAGCTATGCATGTGTTTTTTGGAGTGTTTAGTTTTCATTACTTGAACTTAGGTTATTCATGTTTAGGATAAGTGTGAATGAAGTCTGTGGTAGGGGCTATATCACCAGTTCGACAGTATATACCCAAATGCACACATATGAAAAAGAATAAAAAGTAGTACTATCATACAATATGTTCTGGGAATGCTTTTTGGAGCCTTTCACAGGGGAAGAAATCTTTCTGCACTATACTGTTTCAAAAGAACGCCAGATACTTTTGTGTGTTATATGAGAGGCACAAAGAACCACATACTCAAGACAAACTCATTTAGCTATGTTTTACCTCAGTGTGTGATGTAAATTTGTATGAACTGGTAAAATATTACTTTCTTATGTATATTTCATAACCCCTGATCAGAGCTTTTATTTATTAATCAAACACTTTTCTCACTTATATATAGAGGACACTCTTCCATGTTACCTCTAGACAAAACTTGCACTTTTTCTTTTTTCCTTTTCTTTCTTTTCTTTCTTTGTTTTTCTTTGACAAGGGAGTGAGAAACTGGGTATTTAGCATGAAATGATTGCACAAAAGGATTTTAAACGTCAGTGCGTAATTGTCTCTTTCTTTTCCTTAGACAGCAAATTATCTATATTAGTTTTAATTTTGTTTATCTAAAAAGTATTTAGTCATTTGACATATTTAGTCTTCTATCTAGAATTCTAATTCTTTATTTTATTGTGCACAGTTTTAATTACCACTGTTATAAAACCAAGAAATATTAATTATATTAAGACGAAAATTCTTAGCTTCTTAAAACTCCTCACTGCAATAAACAGCTCACTTTTTCCCATTCACCTTCTGGTTTCTCTGGACAAAGACATGTCATGGTTCTTCAATCCACCATGTAACTGACACTTACTGTTTGGTTTTCAGCTCCTCATCATTCCCACAGCTGATATTAAATAAATAAATAAATATAATTTTTTATTCTCCTCATGACACAACAAACATCTTTCCTTTACTGTTTGTGTCCTTTTGGTCTTGGTGACAAGGCTTCTTTATCCAGTTTTTTACACCCATCAAATACTATTGCAGCCAGGTTGCTGTAGTCACTTACTCACTTTAATATGCTGCAGCATGGACTCAGTATGCTTTATCAAAAATATCAGGTGTGATCTACAATTCCATTAAAATGCATTAATAATGTAAAGCCATGTAACTAGATGTAAAAATAATTTAAAATAATACTGTTGGGTATTTTTGTTGTTGTATTTTTCTTAGAACAAAATAATATTTTTTTTCAGAGTTACAAAATTTCCTGAATCTTATTTAAAATCCACACTATTTTAGCACTTGGATATGAAAAGATTAAGTTTCTCCTTAGTACCCATCAGACTGGTTAGAAATTCACTGTCGGCTCCCTTGTATGGATCAAGTTAACAAAGTACTCTGACAGAAAAAAATGTTGGTTCATTTGCTTTCATAATCTTACATATCAAACTTTTTTAAAGTCCTAACCATTCAAATATTTAGCATTGTTGTTTTTCTTTTTAATTGCTTACATATAATGACAGGTTGCATCAGGACAAATATTAGAAACAATTTGTGCATTTGTGCATGTATACATGCACACACACACAAACATGTTTTATTGTGATTTTTCCATGCTGGCGTGAAGATCAAGACAAGTCAGTATAATACTACTGTGTGTTCATGGATATATTTGCATAAAAATCTAGTTGTTGTGGTTTATTTTAACTTGGTGATCAGATCAAGATTACGTGTTAGCTCATCCATGTTTTTAGAAAATATAAACAGAAGTCTTAGGTAGAAATCATTTTCATGAAAAAGATCCGCATCTTTTTGTAGGAAAAAGATGCAGATAAGCCCAAAGACATTTAGCAAAATTCATATGACACTAATTGTCTTATGGAAAAACCTTGAGTCTTACACTCAACAGCTTGCTTCCTTCTCTGAAGGGGAGATTCCAGGTGGTCTGTACTGGTCACACTTCCCAAATGAAGGCTTTCCACATGCCCAAGGCTTTAAGTTTGATGAAAAAACACAACTGTCCACAAGTTCTTTTAGAGTAATGTGTCTTTGCAGAGAGGACAATAAAGTAGACCAAGCATCCCCTTAATCTGGCCTCTCCCTCAGCCCATATCGGATGTGTACTTTCTTCCAGTTTTGTCTTGTGACGGTTCTGGGAGACTTCTACAAGTGCAGAAGTGAGTGGCTGGCTTCACAGACATGACTCTAGGCATTTTTTCAGTTTTCAAGGAAACTTCTGATGTGCTTTTTCCTTCCTTTGTAATAAAATTCTGAATTATTATTAGATGGCTTGTTGAGAAAGCTGCTTGATTTTTATTGTGACTGAAAGTAACAGTGAGCGTACATTCTTTGAATGTAAACAGTGTGACTTCTATAATGGGAATAAAGAACGCAAGCAAGTTAAATGAAGCAAACAATAGGAACCAGCTCTTGCTCAAAGGCAGGATCTTGACTTCAAAACCTGTCTCTGCCATAGCATCATGCTAATATAATATAATAAGGCAACCCTTGAAAATTACTTTTCTGATCTTCTCATGTGTCAGTGAGACTTCCAATACTTTCTCCGTTCAAATATGGGGTTCACTCTGTTTCTCACTCTGTTCACTCTGTTCACTCAAGCAGAATGAAACCTCATCCTATTCTAAGTCATAGAAGAGAAAAAATATGATGAATTCTTACAAAACGCCCATAATTCCCCAAAATTTTGGCTGTACATGAGTACAGTTTTATATTTATCAAATTAATTTTTGTGGCATAAAAATACTCTTGAGTGATTATATGAGGGTAAATTGGGTGTAGGATTCATTTGCCCTAACTTTAGATGTCTAAAAGTCTGGTTAAACTTAGGCCGGTCATGCTAGAATATCTTTATAAACAGTGGAGAAAAACAGACTTTTAGGAAAAAAGCATCTCTCATATCATAGACAGCTATTTTAGGATGAGTATAATTGCCTCCTGGATATGCCACTTCTGTTGGTTGGAAAGAGAAGCCAAGATGACCAGTTTAGAGTCAGATGGTTAGTTTTAGATATATAGATTAGTCTGACATGAACGCCACCAGGGTTTTAAAAGTCTGACCACAGCCAGTCCAAACTAAATCTTGTATTGCATCTGTGCAGTAATTTTCTTTTTCCTCATATAGTACAGTGAATGACAGAAAATAATTTGGGATTTACTCTTCATGCATGGATGGTTCATTTAGCTATGCATTCAGAAACACTAGGCAAGGTTTTATCATCAAAAGTTATTCCTTTATTACCAGCAGGTATCTTAAGATGGGAAAAGAGTGAAATAAATTGAACTAAGTCATCTGATGCTGCCCAGATTTTGTCTGGTTTTGTAGTGTTATTGGAACAACACAATCAAAAGATGCTGTATTTGCCAAAAACTGATGGAAAATATACTGTTGTATGATCAGAAAACACATGTGTATACGCAACTGAGTTGACGTTGCAATCTGAGCTTTAGTTTTACCTTCTTGATTAAAGGTGCCTGCTTTCCAAGTATAGTCATCCTACACTGCCTTTATAACCCAGAGATTTAGGTACCTCCCAAAAGAATTAAATGATTTCTTTCTTAGGTAGACTGACTTTCTTAAGAGATGTCTCTCTCTCAAGCAGCCATGAAAAAAGAACTAGAAGAATTAAACTCTTAATTTAGGCAGTTTAAAAAAGATGCTGGAAGTTGAGTGAAATGAATCTAGGCTCCAGACCACAGCTGGACTTTAGCCAAAGTTGAGAGTTAAGAGAAACCAGCTGTTTACACCCCCTCTAGAGTCCCTTCTTTACCTAGCAGTGTCAGAAAAGTTCCTGTTGCCATTTCACTGGCTGCACCATGGCATCTACCTCGTCCCAACACTTACTACTCCTCTCATCAGACATAGTGGGCCTGTGTCTTGCTCCATAAGTATGCAGGAACTCAATGTGAGTTGGTGATGCCTGTGTCTTTGCCACTCCTTTTCACTCCTCCAAAGGCCTCCAAAGGAAGCTTTTGGAGAGATAGAATCAGTCTTGGGCATCCTTTGTCTCCAGCTGAGTCTTCACTCAGCGACCATGAGGAAGGTCACAATAGATGAGCCAGTGGAGATGGGCGTTGAGAGGCTGCTGCTGACAGAAGCACAGCCAGCTCTGAGACTGCTAGCTCTTCCTTCCCCTTTCCTTCATCTCCAGATCAAGGTGGTTAAAAAGTATCCCCCCATTCCTAGCAGGAAGATTCAATCCATTCTCCCTATTTCCTTCCTCTGCTGGTCTATTAAAGACAGCCAACTGCTGTTGTTGTTGTCAATTGCTTGTGTTTATTTTGTTTAGTAGACAAAATTCTTGAGTTGAGTAACCATCCTTCCCAGGGAATAGTTTATAAGTTGTGTTTCTTCATTTTTGATAGTTTCAACTTTGAATCCAGCAATGACTACAGTACCAATTTTGTGATTCACAGCTAAGCTTTTAAAAATTCCAGTTTTAGATAAAAGAGCATACAGCATAGAAACGGTAAGATATAGTTTACTCAAATTATACTTCTATTTTGGTGATTTCTGGTCAAATGATACATACAGATTAACTAGTGCTATTCTATTTCTGTGTGCGTCAGCTTGATAGGAAGACATGAAAGCAGGACTTTTGTTACAAAATATTGCAAGATATCTTGCCTTTATCAATTGTAACCAGAAACTGATGCAGAAAGCAGAAGTAAAACACTAATGAGCTTTTAATGTCATTTTCATTGAAGATAATGATTTTCAAGATTCAAATTCAGATTATGTTTTATGCAGAAATCAGGTTTGGTTATCTTTGTAATAGATAAAGCAGTCAGTAAAACTAAACTACTGGAGAAAATAATTTTGCTAAGCAATTCTGCAAGATAAGAGAGTCATTCTTTTTACATATTTTCTGTGGATTCAGTTTTGGACCAATGAAGGTTTGACTGAAGGATATTGTAAAATTAATCCAAGATGTTAAGGAAAGAGAGAGAGAGAGAGAGAAAGAGCTAATATAGATGTTCCTATATTTCTTTGGAGCCCAACATTATAGCTGGATCGTGGCCAAGATATGGCATTTTGTGAGCATTTCTACTGCAACTGAAATATAATCCAAGTAAATAAACATTTCCCTTCCAGGAATGTTAGGAGATGAACAATTAGTCACATAACCATAGTTAGATCGCTTGGAGCAATTCAGAGAGCAAACACCGCCATACTACACTAATAAAGCCCTTATTTAAAGGAGAAGTTTAGGAATTTCCTGTGGTTTCATTGCATGGGAATAGTGAGAAAGGCTTTGATGAAGTCTGTTAGGGCTTTGTAAATAGCTAGGTAAAAAAGTCAGAGAAACTCTAAAGAGTTTTAGAGGCTCTAGATTCAAAACTCCGTTCAATCATGCAGCCTCAATGAGTCTGGAAACATCCTGAGAGCAGGTCCGCCCTTCTTCAAATCTTAAGATTTGAAATCTTAATCAACAGCTGGATCTATAGGGTTTAGGCAAAAAGGAATGCCTTCAAGCAAATGCAGACATATCTCCTTGAAGAATCCTTGACACTCATGTTGTAAATCAGAAACTAAATCCTGCTTACCTTACAGCCTGCAGCAGTGGAGTACTGAACTCTCCCTACCTCAGTAGGCAGATATGGAAGTAGCAAATCTGGAACAGTTCCGTGTTCTCCTCCTGTCCTGCATGAAGCAGGCAGATCATTCCAAGTGAGATCTGATGTTGTTTACCACACTATTGTTAATTTTATACACGGCCAACACAATTTGATAAGTTTTCAGAACTTGCCTGAGCCTATTTCTTCTATTTCGGACACTGCAAAGGCTGTAGGTTAAGTCATTGGAATTCACTGAGGGAATCAGGAGCATCGCCCTTGACTCTGAGAGGTGCTAGAACTTGCTTGGTTTGTTCATTCATAACTTATAACACAAGTATGCTGCAGTAGGTACACACATTAAAGTAATATATTTCTACAGGAAGAACATATTTCTAAAATATATTACAGACAAATCTATGTCTTTCTGAAAGGCAAAAAGAGTGGAAAGAAAGCAGTGAGTGTGATATTTTATTGTCGGAGTATGGGGCTGATTGTTTGCAAGTGAGGGGGAGAATGCTTCTCTGCATGCGTCTGAGTATGGGATGGGGTAATAAGTATGGATCATGCAGCATAATGTTGAAAGGAACAGGGGCCTGTTGCAGCAATACTGAAGTAAGGCTTCAAAGATGGAGGAAGAGAGTCATCCAGATTTTGTTCAAACCATGGAGTTGCCTAAAGTCGCTGGACTGCCAAGAAGAACAGGAGGAAAGCCCTTCCATTTGCTATTGGAAATGTGCAGTGGCCATGTCTATGTGGCCAGATCAGATCCACCCAAGGGTATTGAGGGAGCTGGTGGAACTGCTCACCAAGCCACTTTCCGTCATTTATCAGCACTCCTGGCTAACCGGGGACATCCCAGTGGGCTGGAGGCTCACAAATGTGATGCCCATCTACAAGAAGGACTGGAAGGAGGATCTGGGGAACTACAGGCCTGACAGTTTGACCTCAGTGTCGGGAAAGGTCATCTTGAGTGCCATCACATGGGACATACAGGACAACCAGGTGATCAGGCCCAGTCAGCATGAGTTTATGAAAGGCAGGTCCTGCTTAACAAACCTGATCTCCTTCTATGACAAGGTGACCTATTTAGCGGATGAGGGAAAGTCTATGGATGTTGTTTAGCTGGACTTTAGAAAAGCCATTGACACTGTTTCCCACAGCATTCTCCTGGAGCAACTGTCTTCTCACAGCTTGGACAGGTGTACTCTTTGGTTTGTGAAAACATGGCTGGATAGTCAGGCCCAGAGAGCTGTGGTGAGTGGAGTTAAATCCAGTTGGTGGCCAGTCACAAGTGGTGTTCCCCAGGGCTCAGTATTGGGGCCGGTTCTGTTTAATATCTTTATCAATGATCTGGACAAGGGTATCGGGGGCACCTTCAGTAAATTTGCAGACGACACCAAGTTGGGCAGGAGTGTTGATCTACTTGATGGTAGGAAGGCTTTACAGAGGGGTCTGGACAGGCTGGATTGATGGGCCAGGGCCAACAAGGCCAAGTGCCAGGTCCTGCACTTGGGTCACAACAACCCAATGCAGCATTACAGGCTTGGGGAAAAGTGGCTCGAAAGCGGCTTGGTGGAAAAGGACCTGGGGGTATTGGTTGACAGCTGGCTGAATATGAGCCAGCAGTGTGCTCAGGTGGCCCAAGACAACCAACAGCATCCTGGCTTGTGTCAGAAATAGTGTGGCCAGCAGGACTAGGGAAGTGATTGTCCCCCTGTACTCAGCACTGGTGAAGCCCCACCTCGAATACTGTGTTCAGTTTTGGGCCCCTCACTGCAAGAAAGACATTGAGGTTCTGGAATGTGTCCAGAGAAGGGCAATGAAGCTGGTGGAGGGTCTAGAGCACAAGTCTTACGAGGAGCAGCTGAGGGAACTGGGGTTGTTTAGCCTGGAGAAGAGGAGGCTGAGGGGAGACCTTATCACTCTCTATGCCTGAAAGGAAGTCATAGCACTGTAGGTGTAGGTCTTTTCTCCCAAGTAACAAGCGACAGCACAAGAGGAAATGACCTCAAGTTGCGCCAGCGGAGTTTTACATTGGAGTTTAGGAAAAATTTCTTCACCAAAAGCATTGTCAAGCATTGGAACAGGCTGCCCAGGGAAGTCACCATTCCTGGAGGTATTTAAAAGATGTTTAGGTGTGGCACTTAGAGACGTGGTTTAGTGTTGGACTTGGTAGTGTTAGGCTAACAGCTGGACTTGATGATCTTAAGAGTCTTTTTCAACTTAAATGATTCTATGATAGAGATCTAATTCAAACTGTTTTATTTTGTAAGCAATTTCAGCCAGGGAATCTGCACTTTTCTGTTTAAATTGTGGAAACAAAGAGTTTCAATGTACTTTGGTTGACTTATTTTAAAGAAAAGATTAATAGTTCTGGTTTAAGACTGCAGCCAGCTCAGGACTTACCACAAACCCTAAGACTCAAATGATAATACAGCACAGTGAAATTACTTGAAATTAGTAAATATAAAACATTGGTAAAAAATAAGATGTTTATGCATAACTTTACAAATATAGCATTTCATATCAAAATGCTTTCTGAGATCACAGTAGATGTCAAAACCTAAATTTTTGGTCAGGGTGCTTACACACAAAATTGTATGATAAATGATTTTCAAACCAACACCTGTTTCACTACAGAAAAACTGAAAGCCCACAGATGAAGTTATACACTTTCATTCTTGGACTTGTGGTAGCTTTGAAGGAAAATTACTCTATTGCAAGGGAAAAAAGTTTCTTGTGGTAGGCTATTTGCAAGCTGTTTTTAAAGTACTGAGGAAGTTGTAATGTTACATCAAGATGTGATGACGTGATGATATTCTATTTGTGTTATTCTGTATGCTGCTCTTATATTTTGGGTATTACACCTAAGCACATGAAGTTTTGCACGTAATAGAGGTAGAACTGATATTCATGTAAGTAGAGTTTTCAGCTGTTCTCATTGCAAAACTGTTTAAAATTTAAGTGACACAAGTAGCAACACATTCTTTCATGACAGCCATCAAGTCACAAGATAGTGTCTTTAAAAAGTGGTGACTCAAGTCCAAGAATTTCTCATAGCAGATAAGAAAACAGTCACTTCTTAATGTAGGTGGGATTGCAAGTGAAGAGGTTGGCTTTTTCATTTGCTTTTTGTTTTCCAAAACTCTTGTCCTATTTCATAACACACCAAACCAAGGAAGCAATTCCACAATCAAAAAAAGTTACAATACACATAGCTCTAGTACTCCTGAGATTTAAGGACAGTGATGATAGGCAGGAAGAAAATAGTTTTAAATTAATCCAGTGTCATGTCATTGAAAACTCTAACTGCAAAGATTAACTTTTTATTTTTTACTTTTTCAGTCTGCAATAATTTACAAAGCTTCGAATGCCCACAAATCTACTAAGCCAGGCCATTTAAAGAATCTAAATAAGCTTGCATGGTTTTAAGATTTCTGACTTTGAATATTGGCTTTGAAGTCATGCCAAAAACTGACTGCAGCAGAGCTGCTTTAGAACTGAATTCCTGACACTGGAATTAGTGTTGGGTGTGTGGCATGCCTAATGATAATCTTGACCACGCTTGCTGTAGACAGCCATCACACATGGTGCCTCTGAGTCAACAATTATCCCAAGATAAGATGTGGAGCATCTTGGCTTTTTTCATTTTTACAGAATGGTGTTTTGGACACTGTCCATTCTGCAAAAACAGCTTGCCTAATGACACATGGTGTTTTTCCACAGGACAGAAAGATTGCTTGCACATTCCTTTAGTTAGTACCTGATGAAAATGCATAACAGGAGCTTACGAAAAACATTAAAATTTAAAATGCCTCACATATAGGCTACAAGCACAATTAATTGTATTCTCAAGCTTCTTACATTTCTAAATTTGTTATAGCATCAGTGCTCTATTTACATGAAAGCTTAATATTTAAATCAATACAAACATGTTCACTGTGTAAAAGAAGTTAATTAACATGCTGCTTCATCTGTGTAACATCACAAATGTACTACTTCATATTTTTGGGTTTGGTTTTTTTTTTTTGTGCTGCAGTGAAGCAATACTTCTGTTACTGAAGGCTTTTGAAGTAACATAGTATGTCAGAGGTGAAAAAAAAAATCATACACAAGTAGAGTTTTTTCTAAAGTACATGAACATATGTCATTGTCTTCCTAACAAAAGACTCCTATCCTGTGCTCAGAAAGGTAAACAACAGCATTTTCATTGGATTTAGTGGAGCATAATCAAGCTCTAGGTTCCCAGAAAAGAAATATGTCTTAAACTCAAACATTAGTCACTATGAAAGAACAGATAATTCATTTGAAATATTGAACTCTTAAAATGCATTCTTCTTCTTGGCTAGATGATTTCATTTAACTTTTATGACACGATTAGTCATCCTATCATGATGCAGCATAATATAACTGAGCACATCAGGCATTTCAAATAAGAGTTGCCTTGCAGATACAGATGTTGGCAATGGTTTCAAATCACATTCTGTCTTGAACATAGGAGTAGATTACACAGACAAGGTAAATATCAAAAAGTGGTATACGTATTCTGTATAATCTGCCTAAATTTTATTAGTCTTTAATGTGCTGAAGTGCTGTGTTACTGCATCTTGAAATATTTGATGTGTGAAAAATATGGGAGAATTCTTAAAATTCTCTTTGAACAATAATTGTCACATTTTCATATAATGTATTGGATGCTTGTGAAATTATTATTTTATTTATAGCTGTCACCTCTCAAATATTTTCTTTTTACCTTTTTTTAATGGTCTAAAATTTGCTGGTAGGAGATATTACATGATTTACTTAAGAAAATTAAATTTTTATTACTCACCTTCATGGATTGATTATGATAGAGGAAATACTTGCATTAAAGGTTTTGTGTTTAGCTCAGAAAAACAAAACAAAATGAAAACAAACAAAACAAAACCACAAAATATAGGAAACTAAATATTTTTATGTACAATGCTCAACATCTCAAATCTATCCTTCATTTTGCTAAAGTAATTCCAAGTGTGTCATGGGTTACATCAGTATTTTTGTGAGTGCATTTCCAAGTGTAAAATAGACTGCAGTCTATAACACAGACATGCTTTCAATAATTTTCTGAAAACAACATAGCAGACAGAATATAATGTTTGTGAAATGCCTATACATTTTCTGTTTGTAACATATGCCAGTATCTAAATCTTTAAATTAAAATACTGTGAGCTATATCATTTGTTCTGCTTTTAGTCCATTTCATAGTCTTGATGGTGTATTACAGCAAAATGTTCAAGTGTCTTAATTAAGAATTATTTTTGCAGTAGTCCACTTAAGAAAGTAAGTAGAATTATATTTACTAATTTGTTTTTCTACAATTATTAATTTTACCCTTTGTGTTTATATTATATATTTTTTTTAGTTTATATATATAGTAACAGACATTCTAAGGATGATTTTGGTTTAGTTTTAAGTTGTTTTGTATTCTTCCTTTGCATGCCTTTCTACCTGCATGAATAAATTTATATTTTCAAACAAGACATTGGTTAATTGAGTCATAGTAGAGTTGTAGCTACCATGATGGTCAAAGGATACTGGCAGGACAAATTGTGAAGGGAGAGAGGCTGTCTCTTAGGCTATGTGTTAATACTATGTTTTGAATCACAGAATCACAGAATAGTCAGGGTTGGAAGGGACCTCTGGAGATCATCTAGTCCAACACCCCCGCCAGAGCAGGGTNCCCTCAAAGTAAAGAAGTTCCTCCTCATGTTAAGATGGAACTTCCTATGTTCAAGTTTGTGCCCATTACCCCTCGTCCTATCAATGGGCACCACTGAAAAAAGACTGCTCCCATCCCCCTGGCATCCTCCCTTCAAGTATTTGAAAGCATTCACAAGATCCCCCCTCAATCTTCTCTTCTCCAGACTAAAGAGACCCAAATCCCTCAGCCTTTCCTCATATGAAAGATGTTCCAGTCCCCTAATATGTCACTGATGGAGTCATGGGAAGTAAATACAATTCTAGAAAGACATGAGTTGTATGTAACAGAATAGGTAAGCAGCCACTCCTTAAACAAATTAAGTCTCCCTCTTCACTCATTCAGCTGTAAATAGTATTTCTTTAAACTATTAGACTGTGGTACAAAGAGAGGTTTTAACTTTAGAAAAAATATGCTTATTTAAAGAAAATAATTCTTACAGATTTTTGTTAATTTAGAATTTAAGAAGAAAGAGGATCTTCTGCCCTTTATTGCTAATTCTGTGGAAGTGTAAGCCCATTAGTTCCAAAACAATTACTTGTGGGATAAAAATCCTGGCTCTGCTGAAGTTGTAACTCCCACTGACTTCACTGCAATCAAGAGATTATCACTGATTTATATCCGTGTGAGATTAAATTCAGGCTTCAAGATATTGTCTGAAATTTGACAAACCAAAACTGAACAGCCTCACTCAGGCCTAGCTACAAACAGATCTGTTAATTCTTCTGAGTCTTACATGGAAATGCCAAATGTCAGCCACTTTGTATGCTGCCATTTAGAGAATATGGCATACTCTGTTTCAAAAATTGTCCTTCAGAGTGGAACAAGTGCATTCAGAATGCAGCCAGCTTCTTTCTTTGCGAGAGTAATATAGTGAATTCATATTGTCTTCCTACACGCAAATTAAACAAAAGGACAATTAAATTAGAAGTTGCCGTAGTTAACAAGTCTGCATCCAGCACCTCTGCTTGTGTGAACTGACTCTGTAGAGCTCACCCTCTTCCTCTGGTTGCGGATATACCACCATGAAATAGGTGGAGAAATAAATTTTTCATTGACTGCAGAAAAAGAGAAATGCTGTATTTGACCTCAAATTTTCTTGACATGACAAGGCAGATTTTTCCATCAGAACACAGACATTTTCCAGTGAAATGTCAAACTTCTGAATTTTTTACCAAAGATTATTGTATACATTAAATTGTGAGTATATATGTGTGTGTGTACATGCATATATATACACACAGCCAAAAGCAAGAAAAGTTTGCTAAGAAAGCCAATATCTAAGGATAAGCTATTTCTTAAGACTTGTTTGGTTTATTTTGCAGAATCCTGGGTCAGATTATTTTTCCTCCATACATTATTTCAACTTCTTATACCACAGTGTTTGTGTTCCTTCCACACCAACTGCGTAGAGGACATGATTTCAGCCTCCTAACTTTAAAGCCTGAAGTACTTGGACTTCCTGGGGCCTCAGTTCTGCATTTTAGGGGGGGAAAAAAAAAAAAAAAAGAAAGAAAACCACAAAGAAACTCAAAGAAAAAAACAATGCTGCAGTTTATTCTCCTGAGATTATTATTTGGGACATAAGAAATCTCTTTATGTTCATAGTAGGATGGTACCCTGCTTTCTATACACTGCAGCAATATGACTAAAACTCAATGATTTATCTAAGAAAAGAACTTTAGGCATTATTGAAAGGGAGTAAGCAAATGTACAGTATAGGTATGTGCACATAAAGCCTCTTTATTTTGTCTGAGAGGGTTATACTTTGTTTCAGCAGTCTATAGTCTAGTATTCTTTTGAACAAAAGTTACTGTACAAATGCTAAATATTTACTTGGTCAACAGTTAAGGCACTATGTCAGAAAGAAGTCAAGTGTCTCCATAAAAGCATGGATCTCAAAACCAAAAAAAATCTCAAACACTCAAAACCAGAGTAAACACTCACAAAATGTCCTCCAAATTACTTTTATGATTTTGAAACCTGATTTTCTTTTTTAATGGTAATACAGCAACAGGAGCAAAATGGAGAATAAGCCCCACATTTTCTCCCTTTTTAAACTTCCAGCTAGATACATTACCTGAATCTCTTGCCTCTTAATACTTTCCACAGGCTTTGAAATGCCTGAAAGTAAATCAGACATCAAGCACTAACCTTTACCTTCCCAGAGATACAGACCTATGAAAAAATCAGTTTTGTTTGGGACCCAAGAGCCAAGCGTACTAGAAATTACTCCCACCCCTGTATTATTAGTAAAAGCCATGGCTGTGTAGACAGACAAAAGATTTCTATCAAAGCCAACAAAAAGTAGCTAATCTGCTTTCAAGTTTTGAACTAAATCCCCCTGAGATCCTGTAGCTTTAGAAAGGGTTGTTGGTTGTTTTTGGTTTTTTTTTTTATTATTATGTTTAAAACGAGAAAATATATATATCATAGACTGCAAAGTGTGGAGCACTTTTCAGTTCTCTTTTAAAGTGCTTGTTTAATTGATTTTTTTGTTGTTGTTGCAAATGGAGATTTCTCTCTTGACAACAGCTGCTGTGTTTTTTGTAGAGTCTAGTAAGCATCAGCGCTCCAAATGAGCCTGTCTCAGGAGGAGAAAACAGGGAATCAGAAAGAGCATTGTGCCTCTTTTGTCACTATTCTGTTAGCAGCCTTGAGTTAATGTATGCCTGCCTCTCAGGCAAAAAAAAGCTCGACAACTTGTCCTTGTTTGAAACGATAATACACCACTGGCTCAATTTTGTAAAAATCAGTCTGCTCAGCTGTGGAAACAGACATGTTTTTTCTGTTGTGTGATGTATGCAATGAGTTATCACCATACGCCCAGTACTTGGATGATGGGATTTTAAATGTCAGGAAATAAATGAAAATATCAACAGTTTGGCAATAGGAAGATTTCTGTTTAATGTGAACCTGGCTTTCTGAGAGTCTTTTTGTGAGCTTCTCCCTAAAACCTAATCAGTGAAGATTAATTTTAAATTGAAAATTGACAGTAGATTTAGCTTTGCCTGTGTGTGGTGCATTTCACTGAGGAAGAACCAGAAAACTGTCAGTGTCTTGTTATGGGTATAGTAAGAAGGGTACTCGAGGCAAGATTAAATCAGTTTCACACCTTAATTTGTAAGATTAATAGAAAATATGAATTTTCAGAGTATTTTCTATTCATATGATATTTACCAATATTTAAGGAGATATTTTATGAAACTTTCTTATTGAAACATCCTGGTTTCCCTGTTTTGTTTGGTTAAACACCCCTCAACATTCACACATACATACACACACTCTTACTCATTCACTCTTAAAATAAACAAAGTATATACTCTGTTCTCCCCTTTCAGAATTAAATCGAGCTTATCCCAGAGTTACTGCTGAAATCTAACTGCTCTTCATTTGCAGTATCCTCTTCTGATGCCCTAATTTAAGGCAGCATGTCTGTGAAAAGCAAATTATTTATTTTTTTTAATAAAATTATACACGTAGGTAATACCCCTGTTTTCTGTGTGAAATCTGAAAAACAGTAATCACTAGTTTGTAGGGTTTTACACTGTCATTAGTAGGGAAAAGAGTAAAAAAAGGGTAATAAGGACATTTATGAATGAGTTTTTTGCAAGGTCTTAGAGAATATAGAGGATGGGAGTAGTTTTGGTGAGATATAGCCATGAAGTATGGTGAATAGCAATGCAAGGCCTTTCAGGTGGAGAGGAGTTCACCTATAGAAAGAACTTTGCTTCTACTCCTGTTTCCATTACAGTCAATAGGAAAATATCTGTCACCTTCACTGGAAATAGGAAAAGGCCTATGAACACCTCTCCATTCACAGGAATGAAAAAAAAAGTGACATTGCTAAGAATTCTATTCACCTAACAAGTTATTTATTTGCCTCAGTGTTTTTTGTGGGAATGACAGTATCACAATCTAAACCCTTATTTTGTGTGTATGTGCACGTGTACTTATACATCTGTGAATAAATGCATTCAAATACACACATACCAGGCAGCAGTACAAACCAGCAGTGCTGAAACGGAGTGCAACCCAGACGTTCTTATGTTAATTGTTTATTCTGAGTTTGAAGCAAATCTATTGTAATAATCCCTTCAGCCATCAGCACTCTTACTCCTTTGTAATATAGAACAGTGAAGGTCAGTGTCGATAAATTCTTAGTGTGTTTTGAAAAAGATTAATGCTTAGCAATGAACTCTGTATGAAAGGTTTCCTTTCAAACAACATCTTAAGTTCACTGATTCAGCGTAAAACATGAGCTTGTATCATAAAGGTCACAGTTAACACTATACTTGGCTGCCAGGCCCCTGGTTTAATATAAGCTGAATTAGATCCCATTTTTTCCCCTGCTACAGAAATGTAAGGCTAACCACCACTGTAGCAAGAAGGTTTTTTACCTGTTACTCAGACATTAACAAGCATTAGATTCCTGGAGGTGTCCATCACATGGGCCGCCCCACTGCTAAGGAATTGCTTTATTTTATCTGTCAAATATGTTAAAAAGTGTGGTGTAGCTAGAGTTCAACAACGGCAGTGTTTGGCTCCAAGGTAATGGGGGGCACCTCTCTCCATCTGGAGTAAAGAGGTGCAAGCCCTCTCCTGGAGTTAGGCAGTTCAAACCAAAGGAGGAGGGACTCTTCTCAAACAAAGCTTTCTGGTTCAAGGTGTTTTTTCTATTTTGCAAAGGACTGAAGTCCAAATCCCTCTGCTGACAGGCTAGGGGTGACCCCCAAGTTTCATCTTGCCTAATTAGATATCTGAAAGTGAGACATTCAAATCTGAACTAATCTAGCTAGCTTCCCTTTGTAGTTAGTGGTAAGAGGATGGGGGCTTCTGCTGATTATCCCAGACAGCTATTCTATGAGGTTTCTCTGGATGTGTCTATTTCTCTATGGATTATAAAGTCAGCCTAGGGTGAGTACTATAGTCTTATAAATGAAGCTTTTAGTTGCCTGAGTTAGGACAGATGAATCCCCTTTCAAGTGCCTAACCTTAATGGTAAAGTACCCTAAGAGAGGGAGTCTTGGTTAAAACTGTTTCACTTTGAATAAAAAAAAAATGGGAATATTCACTTGGGGCGGGGGGGGAAAGGCAAAGGAAAGATTTCCTTACCAGCTGATTAAGTCATAGAAAGCTGGAGTGTCACCCCAGTACATGTTCTAATGCATATGTATATCAGGAAGAATAACACAAGCAGGAGACAGTGACAATGGCTCACTTCACAATATGCAAGAGCCCAGCATGCCTAAGGCTGCGGGTGCCCACAAATCAAATCCAGTAAAGAAAAGATGATGTTCTAACTACTAACCTTAGTCACAAAAGGTACTTTTTCCCCTCATTATGCATAAATAGAGTAGGTCCTAGAGGCGTGAGTGGTAACAAAATCCTTAATTTTTTCCAGCTCTGCTGATGTGAAGATTTGAGGCAGACATCAGCTGCCACTGCACTGTCAAGAATGTAAAGCTTCTGCCAATGATCAGGGCAGAAATTAAAGCATTTATCTTTGAGAGATTTATGCTGCTAGGAGATATAGGAGCTACAGAGATTATGTTGTGCTTTTGAAAACATAACATTGAAAGAGGAGTGTGTGATAAAACAGATGGACACCAAGAGCTCCAAGGACCACCTTGGCTTGTGACATTTCAGCAGAAGACTCTATTGTACAGGAACTGCAACCATAGGCTTAACCCAGTGAGAAAGACGATATGTTTTTCCTTTAGTCTTTCATGTTTGATATGCAGAACTCTCCCAAAGGGTGAAAATGGTGTGTCGATTCTTAACAGAAGACTGGAATGATTTCTTACAGTAACTGAGCAAAAATTTTGTTGTTCTCCAGCTTTTACACTGCGGTCAGTGCTGTGAGGTCTAAGGATCATGTTGCCTGTGCTCCCCAAGTACCAAGAACCTAGTCACAGCTTTTCAAACAGACATGTTCTATAGTCAATGGAGAGAGAGGGGGTCCTGCAGAGAATGATTCACCTATCTAGCAAACTACTTCTTCTCCAGATAAGTGTCTAAGGGAGCTGGATAAATCACCCTCTGGAGAGGCTTGTCTCACCCCACTAAACTTCAGAGGCAGCTTACATGATAAGCTGAGTTTACAAGGCTAGGCCTTCCAGTGGCTTAAAGGTAGATGAGATGAAACCCACTCGGCGTGTCCAGCATCCATGCAGTCTCTCTGCAAAGATGAGTCTTCACATTGACTCCATTTTTTGTTGATGTTGTTTGGGAAGATGTTTTGGTGGTTGTTGGGAGGAAGATGGGGAATGGGGTTACAGTAGTTTTTTGGGGTAGTTTATTGGCAGTACATAAGTACTCAACTCTGTCTTCTAATATTAGATATGGTAACCTTCTCATCTTTCACTGTGTATTTCCTTCACTTCAGAAAGGATACATCTAGACTACAGAGTGCTTGACTGCTTCCACATTTCTATAAAGTTGAAAAGTAGATAATCTACTGAGACAATCATCTTCCTAGAGAAACCATAAAAAATCCAAGAGACAGATACCAAATTCATAATAAAAATGGATTAATGTCAAAACACAGACTTTGAATGTGTATGTCCACAATAATGAGATCTGAAAAAAAATGAAATTATGAATCTATGTCTAAACAGCTTTTCCACTTACTGTTACAGAAAACATAAATTATACACTTTGTAACCATCTGTAATGTCAGTATCAGCAGCTGCTCCCAATTTACTGTATAGTGTTATGATACATATTATTTGCTTTGGAAATTACTTGCAGTTTCTAGAACTACATCTTGACTGTTTATTCTTTTAAAAGCACTCCAAAAATTAACAAAGCTATTAGTTAGCAGGTATAACTCTACACTAACAGAATTTTTGTAATAGCGATTGCCTTTTTGCCATCTTCCACAAATGTTTATTTAATATGTTAAGTACATAAGAGGAGTGTTTGAGTATGTGTATGTGTGTAAATTTACGTGCTGGCATATGCTGACAGTTTACTTTCCAGATATTTGTGGAAACTGGTTGCTAATCACTTCTGTTAATCTGAATTCACATCATTTAGATAGCTTATCCTCTTAGTATAATTTCCTAACTATGGAAAGGAGAATGCCAAAAAGAATAAAAGTACTGAAGAGAGCTGATGTAAAAACTGGTTAGAAGATAATACTTCAGGGAAAGTTGAGGAGGAAGGAAGAAATTATTGCACTGAAAAAAAAAAGAGATTTAAATTGTGAATTTCCTCAAAGTTCAAAGAGACAGCATTTTTAGGTTTCTTTTAGGTATCAGTCATGTTCTCACACAGGGTTTCATGGGAATGGGCCAGGCTACTACAGAAGTTAGAAATGTGTTCTGCCCTATTTCCTGCCTGTCACGAGCAAGGAAAACAAGCTTGTATTAAGTAAAAAGTCTAAGACGCTTCTTACTGGAATGCTATATTACTCATATAGTGTGTGATGGATAATGAAATATAATCTTGACTTTGAAATTTAGTAATTTTACTCCTTGATGAAGGAGTGTCGCATTAGGCTCTTGTTGTCTGACATAGAAATAACTCATGGAGTGGATAAATATTCAGTTGTTTTCCTGGAACGTATCAAGAATGTTCATCAGAAACATATTTCTGTATGGTGTCAGCCTTACACTTTTGTGGCTCTGCAGATTGTGGCTGCTCCAGGCTGTTAAATATCAGACCTTCACATTCTTTCATTTTGTAGTCAGCAAGAAATATTTTGCAAAAAGGTACTGTAATAAATGAGAGACACTCAAAAGGTTTGTTTCACTAAACTTTTAGAAAGTTCACAATTTAAATCACTTTGTGTAGTGTAATAATTTCTTCCTTTTTGCTTTACTTTCACAATGTAACATTCTTCTGGAAATTTGATCACCTATTTCCATTCACAGTGTTCTTCTCCCACCTCCTTTCTCTCTCTTTTGTCCCTGCTCTATTTTCTTCTTTTTTTTTTCCCTATTTCCTGTCAGGTTTTCTTTTTTTTTTATTTTTCTCTTTTCTTTGCGTTCCAAGCTTAAATTTTACATTTTATCTGTGAGTAGATTTATAGGCATAGCTGTAAAGAACTACTTGTAAGTTATTTATCAGCTAATACAACCTTTCATAAATGATCTCCCAGGACTTCACAGAAATTAAGTACTTGGTGAGTTAATACTTGAAATCACTATTTTCAGAAGGCTGAGAGGGTGTTATTTGGTTATTTGTTTATTTTCTTTCCTAAAAGAAAGCTCCCTGAGTGAAAAAGATCCACTGACTTTCAGCTGTGCTCTGAAGTTTCTTAGGCAGATTTGGAAGTGTTTTCTTGTCTCCAGGGTTTCCAAGGCAATAAATTTCACAAAGAATAAACGTATTACAGAAATATTAAACCAAAGCAGAAATAAGTGTTAATTGTTGCTCTTCAAACAAAATAGAAAAATAATAGCAGTAATTTGAGTGGGAGGAGGCGGAAGTTTAATTTTATCCTGAAGACAACTGGCATTTTCACCTCCCTTTGTCCTTCTCAGAATTTTGGTAATTCAAGCTATCATTGGTTTTCAGGAGGAACCAAGGTGATTCTAACCGCCACTCCTGTACTCCCCCTCTGTTTCATGCATTCTCCCCAACAGCAAGAATGAAAGAAAGAAAAAAAAACAGACAGAATAAAACTGAAATAAATATTATAAATATTTAGTTGGAAAATTTGTAGGTAATATACATGGTCAAAAATATATTTCTTTGTTTTGATAGGATGGAAGGGTATTCTAAAGGAGACAAAAAACAACAGAGCAATAAAAAATTATTTTCTACTGGTGTTAAATACATAAAGAAAACCTGAAATATCAGAAATACTGGCATTCAAATATCACCAGAGTAAAATAAAACAAGGTCAAATGAAATGAGAAGTTCCTTTTTATAGTTATGAATATTAGCATGTTATGCCTTACAACGGATATTCATCAGAAAAGTGTAAGTATCTGGGACTAGGCTCGGTAGTTCTCACTGTTCCTTCTCTGTCCCAGCCTCTCCATGACCTTCAGAAAGCCCTTCATGCTCTCTATCAGTAAAACAGAGACAATGATATTTAGAGAAGAAATCTGCAGCTACAGCACTTTAGCTGCCGATCTCACCCTAAGAAGGATTCCCAGGCTGCTAGTGATTGTAACTGTGGGAACACATTTCTGGTAATGACACGACTATGGTGAAAAATTAAGATCATCTCCTGTCCTTAAAGTTCCTGTGCACGTCCCTTTTTGCAAGAGGTGTTAACAGCAGAGTCTTAGCTATGTTCTGTCTCTGTTTATTGCTCTCCAAAATCCACTTGCAGCTGGATATAGGCTTCCTGTCTAAGAACCCTTTGTGGAGGCAGAGTGTGATACTGAACTGTCATCATGTTCCTTTTGCAGGAGTGTGACATCCGGATGGTGTCTTGGCAGTTGTCTTCTGTGTGTGTGTGTGCACATGTGTGCATGCACATGTGCAATTTGATTCCTCACTCCTTTATGGCTTATCCAGTCACTTCATTTCATGTAAAACAAAAGCAGAGTGGAGAAAAATTACTGTGGCGATATTATTTCTATAGGTGGAAATGACCCTATTGTCATTACAAGGCAAAAGCGAAGTCAGGATAGACGCTAGGAATTGTTTCATGGAGCCAGCCACTGTCCAGGGTAGGTATAAGAATGGCATACTTCTCATAAGTGTTGAGGTTTTGCTTTCAGGACACTCTTTTTTGAGCCTTTGCACTGCTACAAACCTGCTGACTGCAAAACACTGCTGCCACTTTGTGTTCTGGCTGGAACCAGAAAGAAGACTTATTCCAGGCTATCTGCAAGAGACTTCACTGGATTTTTCTTTGTAGGTTTTATTAAAGCTAATCTAAAGCAAAAATTAAAGATGCACGCTTATGTGGATGATCTCTATTACTCCATTTACTGAAATGTAAAATATTCTAAAGAAACCGAAAACTTTATAAAGGACAACAATGAAAAGTGTTAGCCTTTTAAATGGCTAATTTACTAGCTGCTGCTCCAAGATTTTTTACATCACACTTTGAAGTAGTCTCCTACAACTGCTGCAAAGAATCAAGGAAAGAGTAAAACAAATGAGATACACATATAGTTCTGAAAATTAATCATGAAGAAAATGCCAGGATTCTTGATGACTGAGCTAATTAACAGGGGATGAAACAAAAGATGACAAGGTGGAAAAAGCTGTGTCAGAGACTTAGTGTCACAGTACATTGCTTAGCTAAGCAAAACCCTTTTCAATGGCACAGTAAATATTAACATGACTTTTTAAAAAAATATTTCTGAAGCACAAGAATGTTCTCAGTAATAAATATCATAGATGTCATTTGCTTCAGTCTTCAAATACTCTTTTCAAAAAGTAAGTTTTTCAGGCAACTGAAAGCATTAAGTACTCTGATACAGCACAAGAGCATGTTAATTTGTAAGAAAAATAAATAAATATGAGTGCTGTAACACTAAGTTGTCACACAAGTTCCACTGCCGCTATACAATGCCTTCATTGAACTGAACTTGAACTGGTAACTTCTAGTAAAGAATGCTTATGAGGTCAAAATTAAATATATTCACCTTTAATTTAAATTCTGGGTAACTGAATTTTTTTTGCCAAAAGTTCTTCTTCAGCTTTTTCACTCTGCATCTTAAAACCTGTTCTGGAAAAACTTCTATCTTTATCCTACTCTTCAGTTCCCATTTAGCCACCAGTGACATCTTTAAAATCCATTCTCTGTTGTCTAACTCTGTAAGTCCCTGCACACACAAGGTGCTGACGCTGGATGCTACCAGGAGTTAATTAGTTACTTGAAGCTCTTTTTCAAGTTAAAATTCCTGAGAGTTTCAAACTCTGCCAGGAGAAAAGCTTTCTTATTACAAGAGCATGATCCGTTAGCTTCAGAGCATACCCGGAAAAAAAAAAAAAAAAAAAAAAAGACAGATTAGATAGTAGGACAGACCTAGATGTACCCATTGCATGAGTGGTTAGCAGACAACACAGCATATTTTCTCTCTCCTCCAATAAGTAAAACTTATTTATATCTGATGGAGTAGCTCCAAAATAAGTTTGAGAGAGGCAGATTTTCACCAGAGTAGCCAACAGAGCTACTGTTGTGTGACGGAGGACAGTCAAAAAAAAATATTCAGGATCAAAAAATTCCTCCTTTAACTTACTCAAGGCAGCCTGGTAATAAGGGTGTTCTTGAAGGATGTGGAAATTTAATTTATATCACTTCTCTGCATTCAACACCATATAGGGTATTTAAAGTTGCTACAGCACTGGTGGGTAACCTACCAAGCTATTAACTATTCCCTCCCTCTTCAGGTTTTTGTTTATTCTGTGCTTTTGCCTTTTCTCAAAGGAAGGGGAGTAAAAGGAATGCCTTGCCTTAACAGGGAACTTTGAACAAGACTTAATTCCAGATTAATGTTCATAGTTCAAGAACCCAAAGGAGGGTAGTTACATATAATTTCAGAGATGCTTACTCATCTCGGGCTACTTTTACCAGGTAACTCCCAGCCCTTCCTCTGCACATCAATAATAAGTAGCTCAAATAGTTCCTTGCTGAGTTAGTTTCGAAAAATTTATTCCTCAAACATCTACATCTGATCAACTAATCTAGAGTTAACTGAAGATTAGGCATGAATTATTGTAGCCACTAAATATGTTTGATGATCTGACTCTTAAGTCACAAGCTCAAAACCCTCAAACCCTTCCACAAGGACTCTCACCTAAATCCAAGAAAACAGGGAAAAAGGACACCCTAGGGACTCGCCTAGGGAGGATTCACCATGCAACGTGAACACTTCTGAATGTTTTATTTATGCAGTGCTGAGGAAAATCCATCCTCACTCCAAATCCTGCAGCTGAGCTAATGAACTTGGAGGCATCAACTATTTGCTTGGCTCTGTTTTCAACAGCACTGTAGTTTAAAAGCATTTTCAGTCTAGGGGAACCTTTGGTAAACGCGCTAGAAGAAGACCTCATTCTTAATCCCTTACAAATATGTAATGGCAGGGCAGTATAACACGCTGCTTTGCTTCTGTTCAGAAAGGAGGAGTTCACAGTAGAAGGATATGTGATACAGTTTGACAGATAAGTACTACACTGTTTAAATAGTCTATTTTTTCCTTGCTGCAAAGGGCTCAAAGGGGTGGATACCTAGCCCCTGCAATAGTAACACTGTAGTTGTGAGGCTCCTTGCAAGGCAGGCGGAGTCCTGATTTCATTGCACTGAACAAGTTCAGCGTTCAGTGGGAACTGCACTAAACCGATTCTGCTTTTGAAAATCCAGCCTATTTAGTACATGACAAACCAAGGTAAATATTTTCGAATATTTTCTGTTTACATTAATAAAAAAAACCCACATTTTAAGACAGGGCAAAGTCAACTTCCATTTCAGCGTTATTCAAATACATAACAGAAAACAAAAAGAAAACAGAAATTTATAATTTATGAAACACGAGCCATACTACAATATCTATAGTGTGAAAAGAACATTTGCATATTTCTTCAGTGCAGTATGTAAGAGAGATTTACTGGGAGATGTAAGGAAATGTACTGAAATTAACTTTTCCCCCTAATGGTTGGGTCTTATAGCAATGTACCGGCTGCTGAGGCTGGCAGACTTTTTAAATTCCATGCTTGCAATTCAGAAATAATTTTTTTGGGAGGGAATAATTGAAAGTATGACAGTTTGTCTACAAATATGTCACTGTCTGTTTACTTCACCATGTTTCAATTGGATTAGTTCCTTATTCAGGTAGAAGAAGCTGAATCAGCCATTGCAGATTCCCTGCTGCCTGGTCCGCCTCTGCAGCCTGGAAAGAACCCCTCCTGCTACCAAAGAAAGGAGTAAAAACCCAAATACCATGCCCTTGACCTGGTTACAGAAAAAACAGATTAGTAATAAATTAAAGGGGCTTCTATGGAGACAGCTGTTAGCTGAATGCATCAAGTTACCCATTTTCTGCACAGTAGTTTGTGTAGGTGTCAGAGGAATCTCAATAGTTCACTAATTACTGGAAAACTCTTGGAGTCAAATGTTTGGCTGAATGATGGCTGGATGTTTTTTAGGTCTGCTTTTCCCTCTGCAAACAGCTGATGCCTGCATTAAGCTAAGATCAAATGAAAAATGTATTCAGCATTTCAGAGATACCCAGAAGCAAAATAACAGTATCAGGAGCTAAGCTTTCTTATGCTTCTTTTGTACATGTCAACTTATATTATCCTGCGCGATGTATCATCCTTCCCCGTGTACTTAATATTATAATGAAAGAGGACCATTAATATGGAAAGTCACAAAACTATTTCTTTCATATGCAAAATAAATTGCATGCAACCACACCTCTGACCTGAACTTTTGAACCTGGAAGCTGTAAAGTTTTCTTTTTATACATTCCTGAGAGTTTTGACAGCGCCTACTACTGTATTTTCCTGACAAATGAAAAATATCCCTGTTCGTAGTCTTAAACAGCCACACTAAAGCGGTGATAACTGAATCACTGAAGGTATATACAACCTCTTCCTAAAATGTTTGTTCTTATTTCTTTTAGTGGGAAAGTGCAGTACAGAAGTGGCAAACTCAAAAGAAATATTTTCTAATATCCTAGGAGGGATAAATCTTATCGAGTCAAAAAACTTTTCTCTCATTATTCCTTTTTCTTTAACTCTCTCTAAGGTACAAATCCTCTTATTTCTCTAGCTGTGACTTCTGTTTTGCCTCTTCTGTATTGGTATCTCCATTTTATTGTGTTTTTTTGTTTGTTTGAGGGAAGGGAAGGGAAGGGAAGGGAAGGGAAGGGAAGGGAAGGGAAAGAAAAAAAATGAAAGGAAAAAAAATTCCAGAAGGACCCATAAATAACTTTCATCAGATAACTCAGAAGAACAGAAACCCTGCATATGAATCTCCGTCACTTAGCAAGGAGCTGAAGACTTCAGTTTCCAGCCTAGGCCTTTGACTTATTATCTCCTACCTAGAAATTCAGCAGAGTCTGGAATGTCATACCTGAGTATAGATGAGCATCTTTTTGACAGCTATGACAAGATTTGGCTCTTCTGAGTGTAAAGTTCTCCCCCCCCCCCGGGGGCAAAGGGGGTTGTTAAGCCCAAAAGAAAAACAGGGCACTATATTTAAGGCTAAATTGAAATAAGTATCTTACCAAACCCAGGCAAAGGATGTTGTATTGATGCTGAGTTTAACAGCTTACAAATGCATACTTAAAGAAGAGCACCCTCACTGCTGTCTTAATATTTCCAGTATATGTGGTATCTTATATTAAGCCTAATGGTTTGCCAGATAATTGCATCATTAGTAAACCAGTATTCATGTTCAATTTCAATTTCTATTGGTTTAGAGAAAGGATTTCAAATTTGCATTTAAATGAAATTGAGCAAAGTGTGATAAAGGCTTCAATTAAAAGGCCACCTGTTTTTGTTAATTCATTTTTAATAGGAACAGTAAATATTTTCAGCTGATGCACTTTCTACTGCAAGACTGGTACATTCTTCTCTTCTTTATCTCCAGTGTCAGACACCCCTCATTAGAGGAGTCTGTCACTTTCTCTGACTAAAGGAACCTGTTCCCAGCTTTATGCATCTGTTGGTACAAGACAAAAAAGTAAAGTAAACCAAATAGCTATTTAGAAAATGTAAGCATAACAAACTAACATTTGATCAAAGTAATTTCTGCAAATAAATTATTTTTAAAAATTGGTAAGTTCAGGGGACCATAGGGAAAAAGAAAAGGTTATGTCCTCAAAAAAAGCCACATTCTTTCTTCATTTACACTCTTCTTGGAGCTTACTGACCTCACTTAGGCACTCTGCTATGAAACAAAAGTAATCTTCCATGTCACAATTATGTAATGCAATTAAAACTTGAGGATTACAAATATGTAAAACACAAATCATGACAAGCAGTTTTCAGGGAGTATAAACCAAACTGGTGTTCACAGAGTATGAGCTTCAGCTGGCACCTGGAAACATTACGTCTTCCTATAAAATGTCTTCCTTTGATGCTAAATTTTTCGCTTTTTAGTCTTGCTTTAGAGATTTGCAGCTCTAGTTTTGTCCAGTTGCCATTAATAACATAGTAGCTGATCTTGTTTTCCTAATACTTTTGAAATAATTTGTAGCCATAATTGCTTCTCTCTTTTCCATTTACTGTAACCATAACCACTAATTTACTAACAACTGCTACACTTCTGTTACAACCAAAGCTTAAAAATCCAAGCAATTTCCTCAAGAACAATTTGCACTGGACACCCTTCTCTTTGGGGATGCAGTGTAAGCATTTAAACAAAGAACTGAAGCATTTAATTAGTGTGTGCTTGCTTCCTGCTAGCAGGACATCACACTAGTGAGTAAATGGATTAAGTTTCTTGTAACACAAAGCAGGAGACATCTTGACAGTTGTGTTTTTCATGCTCAGATGTCTAGTTAAGGGAAACACAGGGGTCCAATCCCACCTTTAAATACTTTATCTTTGACTTAAATTATTATTGTTTTTTAATGCTATGTGCTTTTCCACAATAAACTTAGTGAGGGATTATGTTTTTCATTTCTGGTTGAATGAAGAAGGGAATTAACAGAAATGTAAATAGAAGATATTAACAGGAAACTGCAGGTTAGGGGATTTACCCCTTATTTGTTACAAGTTAAACATTTGAGAAAGAAAATAAATACTGCAGAACTCTCTCTCCTTGCCCATATGTATTTCTGATAGACATACCTGTATAATTTGTTTGGTTTTATATTTGCTGGAAGAAGAAATGTATCAGGAGTTTTAAATAATTGATTTTTATTTGGCTCACATTCTACTTCTTAACTGGTAGCTGCTGCAGTTGTTTTCTTTTAATGCTTACAAAGCTGAAATAAAAATAGCTCTCGAAGTTCAGCATGAGCACATGTTGCAAAAGGTTTGGACCTAATGCTCTGCCATTAAATAAATATATTAATCTTTTTCTTTAAAGTTAGGAGGCTAAAGGAACTGTAATAAAGCATATAAATAACTGATTTCAGTTCAGCTCAAAGGGTCAAAAGACTCTAACTAGTTTCTATGCGGATGGAGAAAGGACTGCTTAATGCTCTCCAACCCACTTCAAAGAACTCACTGCTCTTTCACTTGCCCGGTAAAGCTGTGTGTGAGTAATTATTGCTGTAGCTGTTACAGATTAAACTGAAATGGGAAAAGAGACTGCATGAAAATCAAGGTAAAGTAGTGGGAAATAGCACCTTCTCAATGGCCACCTGCAGCCCTACAATATGAACATCTAAGACGTTGATCAGATCACTGTAAAGGCCACAGCGTGCTCTGACTTATTGACTGAAGTGGCAAGTGCCGCAGGATACATACTCATCTAATTCCTATCAGTTTCTGCCAGAGTTAAATATCTAGGTATATTTTCCAAATTTGGAAATGTACAGTACCTTTATTGTCATATGAAATGGTTTAACTAAGTTTATTTGTGTCCAGTGAGGAACTAGATTCTATAAGAAGCTAAGTTTTCTGCAGCCTTTACCACCTATCTAAAGGAACAAGACCCTCTCCTATAAAAGCATAGTTGGGAATGTCACCAAGTGGAAAACTCCTTTTGAAAACCTGAACACAACAAAGTTACATTAAGAAACAATAATTATATTTTCATTTGCAGAACTATTTGTTTATTTAATTAAAAAATTGCTTAAAACCAAGAGTGGTTTTGGGTATTTTGCGTTTTCAATAGAAACATACAAGTTTTACTGAAAACTTTTTCTTTCCCCAGAGAATACTTTGAGAAAGAAGTCTGTTGTTTCAAATTATAAATACCTAATTTTTACTAATACAAAAGGAGCAGTATTTTTCAGATCAGCCCTCTTTCTTTTGAGGGAACTAAGAAATTTATGACTATCAGATTAAATTTTTATGATATTTGGATAAATGCACAATATTCCTAGTCAGGATAATGAACCATTTTTCATTAAAAAAAAAAAAACAACCTGGTGCTGAGAAGAATTCACATACTTTTAATTGTGATATTTATTGGCCAGTAGAGAAAAATATTTAAACAACTTATTTTCCTGGACTGTGAACATAAATCTAAACGATAACCTATAACTGATAGTTTAAAACCCCACAGAAACTTCTCTTTTGAAGAAAACTAAAGTAAGTCCAGAGTCTTTTTCTTTGATTTTTTGTTCATTTATTGAGGTTTGTTGTTTGATCGCTTGTTTCGCTGGTTGATTACTGAGTAGTATTGCTGGTGGATTACTGAGGTTGGGCTGAGAGCATTTTCAGCCTGATTTCCTCTAATATCACAGTGGTGGTCTGTGACCCCCACCTGAATAACACAACGGGGTAGGAATTTATTGTGGTAGGTTGATGGCATCTGGAGAACTGTTAGCAGGAAGCAGCGACATGGCAGATAAATCTACCGCTATGTGGCTCCACCAGCTGCTGCCTAACCCCTCCCAAGGAAAGGATGAAGATAAATGTAGTAGGCATGTCGCTGTCATTGGGTTGAGTTGTACTATTCCTTTCACCTGCTCTGTCCTGCTCTAAAGCAGTAAAGAAGCTATAAAACACACTTTACATTTAAACCACTCTTTGGGCTTCTGTCCATCTCAGGAGCAATACAAGCCAGAATTGCAAATTCAACCTATCCTTTTTTTACTTCTGAGGTCTTTTTGAATTATCTTGGTCATGCAGGAGGTTTAAAACATCTGAGGGCTTGGTTTAATATACCCTTATGAATAGTGGAAGGGGGTAGGACAGGAATTTTAACACCCTGACAAGTACACGTTAATGATACCATGTTCTGCTATGTTCCCCTGGAAACATTACTTTTTCCTGCTGGGCTGTTCCCAGTTCAACTCATTCCGTTGCACAGGTACTACTGAAACTCTTCAAATCGGTCCAAAACTTGGGTGACACCATACCTGTCTTTGTCCATTCAGTGGGAATAACACACCTCAGAAGAGTTATAGTTCAGCCTAGTACTGACATCATCAGAAAACTTCCCCAAAAGATCTCTTGCTCAGCTTTAATTAGGATTAACTAGTTAGAGGTCATCCTCTATTCTGGTTAATACTGCTTGTACCACCTGAAAAATAAAAGGATTATAAGATTAAGTCTAGTTGCTGAATATGTTAAAAAACGTTAAACATGTAGATGATGTTAAAGTACAGTTAAAAATACATTATGAAAGAGAAGCTTTGCTTTTTTAATGGAGCCTACCTCCATTTTTCTTTAACAATCCAATTGCCTTTGTAAATAGTCTAAGAAGATTTTACCTCCTCATATCCATGGTACACAACATTTACACAGGATTCCTCATATATCCAGTGGGCCTTGATCAAGGAATCTCAGTGCCACTTCCACATTGTGTTGCTTTCGCAAAAAAAAAAAGCATTTTTACTTCAATAATACGGAAAATAGATAACACAAGTTCTTAAAGGTTTGATGAACCTTCAGAAGCGATTATGATAATAGTAAAGGAAAGATGGGTGTCAGTTAAACAAGCAGTTTAAGATTCATAGGCGATTACAAGACACAGTGCAGTTTTAAAAAAAAAGTCACTGAATTTTCATTTGAAAATCAGAGGATGGAAATATAGGGAGAAGTAAATCGAAAACCTAGTGATATGCAATAAAAATACTTAACCATAAAATTATGTTTATATGTACATATGCATTACATGTATGTGAAAAAGTGTGATTGTCATATTTTATTGTAATAATTTATGCAGTTATAGTTCCATCATAATTATATGCAACTTTCTTGCATCTCCAGAAGATCTCTAAGGGTTTGAAGTTTAGACTACCTTACAGATGCAGCGTGGGGCTTACTCATTAACTATGAATCATCAAATTTACACCAGAACAGAAATTAATTTACTATCAAGATTAAGAGGACCATTGGAAAAAAGTTTTGCTCCCGAGCTTAGTGAGAGCACAAAAGTTTTGATGGAGACCTTGTCCATAGTAAGTACCATTTAATGTATTGCAAACAGTCCATCTTTTCCCAGTTTTTACTCTCAGTATGGTATGTGCATAGTACTGGTCAGTTTTTGTATTGAATGATCTACTTTTGTGTATTTTTAATCAAATCCCATTCTCCTTACCATTATGTGAGATACCTTCTGCAGTGGAGAAATTTCTCTCTAAATATCCCTGACACTGCAAGAGTTGTTCTTTGCCTAATATGCGGCCCAGTTGAAACTAATGAAATATCTACTCCGCTGCAGCATTCCTCATACTTGTCCATGTAGAATAATTTTAATGATTTCTGAGCTATTTATTAATAAACACACACATTTTTAGTGTATTTTTCATCTAACATTTAACGTTAGAGAAACTTCCCTTCCTTTACTCCTCAAACAATTGTTTGGATAAAGAAAATGGTTAAGCTTTCTTTACCTAAGATTCGATCTAAAATTACTTGATAATGTTCAGCATTTATATCAGTTTAGGACCATACCCAACACAGAACTAAACCCAAAATAAATGGAGGGGTGGAGGGAAATTATGTGATCCTGGATATATTACTTGCTTTGGGTGTGCCTGCTGTGTTGGATATTGTTAATGGGATGGCAAAAAGCCTTTCTAATCTCCCTAGAAAATCTGCAATTTATCACAGTTGTTGTGGTTGTCATTAATTTTAACATTTTACTTGGGGTTGTCTAAAGCTTAGAATAAACGTTGTCTGTAGGAGAAAGCATTCAAGAATCAAGTGAAATCCTGAAAAATGAAAGAAATATATTTATTTTCTTCAAAGCCAGCAGTATCTATCTATAATGACTGGAATGACTAAAAATGGTATTTTTCCCTGGAAATTCACTGTGAATTTTAAGTGCAAAGTTCTGATGGCATTTATTAAGCTATCATACTGAATTACATTGAAACTATAAGAGCAGCCTTTGTGTTTATTTTTGATACTTGATACAATACTCGTATTCTGCCTATTGAAGCACATTTCATGTCTTCCCTTTGTGCTTTACAATAACATGACTTGTTATCTGTTAAGGCTTTTTATATCAGTTTATCATTTTGTGTTCTTCATTCATGATGAAGTAAAACTTACTTGGTCCACATAAATTTTAAGGTAAATTACAAATTTTTCTTGTTAACACTAATTTCTTTCAATATTCTCCCTTAAGTTTAATTTTGAAATATAATTTTGAAAATAAATAAACTGCAGAAAGGTAGTGTTTAGAAATTATTACACATCTGAAACTAAAAGCTTAGAAAATGGCATAGGCTCTCTGAAATGAATAGGTCTAGGCTTTAACACCTTTCATTGCATGTCATAGGAAACACAGGGAAAATGTCTTTCTTTTCAGGCTTGAGAAAAAAATGTGTTAGCATATTATATATTTTTTACTCACCTACTTATTATTCTTGTCCTTACCTGCATCATTTTATTATCGTGTACTTCCATGTATTGTTTTAAAAGGTATTTTTTAGTTTTCCTGTATTCCAACATTTTCTAAAAATCAATTCATGTACATATGAAATTTGAAACTTAATCTTACCTGATCCATTAGTAAGAAGATATCTGTAAGATGCAAAAATTTGATTATTCAAAGGATTTTTTTTAAATCTGGTGAACTTGGAAGTGGAGAGCTTTTCACCATACTTAAAAACCTTTAAAATTACAATTTCCTAGTGTAAAAAAACAACTTCATATAGAAAACATAGAATAATTTCAGTCTATGGGATGATTATAATTTTGGAGACGTGCCTCAACATTTCATCATATTGAACACTGGTGAGGTGAAATATTTCTGATAGTTCTGAAATTGCTTTGGTGGATGATGATAGAATAATTGAAAACTTTTGTTACACAGCTTTTAAAGCCAAATGAGAACTTGTCTGTAGTTTACTTTATTGCATTATGCAATATATGAGGCAAGCAATTAACTTCAAGCAAATATTCATTTTCATTTCCTATTAACTCTGTAGTCAGAGGGATGTCCTCCAAAATTAATCTTAGGGGTACTGGTTGCAAATGATGATGTGTTGTCAAAGTTCAAACCATTTGATTGTAGTATAAGTTTTCTTTCTTCAGATATTCCTAATTCACTTTCATTGATGTCCTGAAGATAATCAGGCCAACGGTGGATTATTCTCCTTTCAAGTGTGCAACATGGAACAATGATCACAAACTTTTTTGTATTTCTGCTAGATGTAGGGAAAATGTATTGTTTTCAACAAAGAATTAACTGTTTTTTTTTCAAACTAGAAAAAAACGATGTATTATTTTCAATATGTGAATTTTGCTTTATCAGGATTCATCCTGTGGATTAATCTCGGAAAATGAGAGCACTTGACTTTTTTGTCATGAAGTAAACTGTCTGAAATGTTGTAGACCAATTCTGTTGCTTCTGTATGTTTTTATATTTCTCATTATTAATAACAAACAAAAGTTAAAGTCCTCTTCCTAGAAGTTATGGTTGAATTATTTTTATATGGCATGTGATTGCATTATTACATATGTTACATGGAAGACAGTGTTCACCAAACTTTGCAACATGAGCAGCATGTATGAAAAGAATTTTCTGTTTCTTCTAGCTCCTAATGTACATTTTCTAAAGTAAGGGGTTTGTTTTGTTATGGTTTGTTTTGTTGGGTTTTTTTTCCTTGCATGGTACTTCAATATCTGAGATACCATATTTTAAAAACATTTAGATATTTTAAAAACATGCCAGATTTAAAAACCACTAGTCAGGAAGACATAAATCCATACCTGTGCTTTTATTTCAAATATGCAATTTTAACACCCTATAAGAGATGGTGGTGTTTTTTTTGGTTGTTTTTTGAGGAGTATATAATATTCTTAAAGACTCAATATTTATATCAAAGCCTGAATTAAATATAAGGCGTCAGTTGCCAGATGCAGTGCAAACCTGCCGCAGAAGCACCCTGTTGTTCAAATCAGAGAACTCCAGGCATTCCGTCAGGCAGCATGACAAAGGTTCTGCTTCTGAGACCAGCGTCAGAAAATGGGGTGATTTAGCCTGTGTCAGACAGTCACCTCGGACTCCTAATTCTGATGAAGTAATGCCTATGTGCACTGAGAAGGACAGAGAGACTCCTTTAGCACAAATTCATGATGTAACTGGCTTTTGAATCTTTGGGTCCAAATCAAAATCCCTTAAACCTTATGCTCTCTCTAAATCTTATGAGGCCGTGCTTATGATAGAAGATTTGTCTTGTGAAAATTTGAATTTTAACAGCATATACCATATTATTATTGCTATTATTCTTACGACTTTGGTCACTGTTGGGTTTAGATACGTGACAGAAACGGTGCTTTTTTGACACAAGTAAATACTAATTTGACTGTCAGTTGATTATACTTCAAGATACATTATAATACAACAGAGGATTATGCAGCCAACAGCCTCGGTATAGTACTCCTTTTTTGTCATCCAAGCATTGATCCCTCAAGAATTCTAATTTAAAATTTTGTAAACAGGAAGGAAAATAAAGAAAAATAAAGGCCATATTTTATGGAACAGGATTTATCCATGTTTTCATTGGATGAACAGCTGGAAAGACATCCTGAATCATTTCATTCAGAACAAACCTAATCACCTTCTGTAACATTATGTTTTCTAGAGGTTTTCCCATATAATTATTTCTATGTGAGTGAAGAAACTAGGCACTTTCCTTTGTTCCAAGGTCCCTTACAGTAGAGCGAGAAAAGCTGACATCAAGGCAGCGTCAGATACAGCTGCTGTCTGTGTAGGGAAGAGATGAGAAGACCACTAGAGTATCTTAAATGTATCAGAGGGCCAAAAGAATTTCCCACTGGTGTCAGGTAGTGGCTAAGATATACTTCCCTTCCTCATCCAGCAGCCATTACTCTTTCCCCTGTTGCCATGCAAGCAAACAGAACAAACTATGTACTCAGTTACATATAAAGCACATATAAATTGCACTATATAAGGAAATGTCACCAAGGTGATTTTGCAACCTAGGATTTGGAAGTCCTGCAGGATGGTAGCATCTCTTTTATACGTTCAAAGGAGTCAATGTAGCATTGGATCCACTGGCAACTTTGCACGTATGAAACCATGATTTTTTTTGTCAATATGAGGACAACACAGACCAAAATAATAGTGTTCTTTGCTACAGTAGCTAAACTTCTATTGCAACAATTATGACTGAGATTTTTTTTAGATTTAATATCTTGTCCTACTTTTTATAGTTTTAAAATTTATTCATTATGAATTATGAGGATTTTTTTTTCTCATTTCGCAAGAATTCTAGCACAAGATCTAGACTCTAGCTTGACCCCATTTAGCTCCACAATACAAAGATTAAGGATGTGAAGCCCACAAAAGTATATTTTTACCCAGGCATGAATTTCACACTACATAACTAAATGTACAGAATGTTAAGAACAGAAGATCATCCTCCACTCTCTGAATTATCAACAGCAATATTTGGAATTACAGTCATCTTCTGCAAATAGTATGCATTTTTATCACAATCTGTTTTAAGGGGCTTTTTTTCTGATGTATACTTGCTCTTTCCTTAAACTCAAAGATTTTAAGAAGGATTCTACTTAAAGGAAGTACGTTAGATCAGTAACTCAGTGCAATAGAGTATTTTTTCACTTTGTCATTTATATTGTAATGCTATTGTTTTACTGAATTACACATCTAAGATGTCCTCTATCCTCTGATAAAACCATCCAAATATAATTCTAAATTCTGCCATTTCTTTTTAGGATTGTGTGAACATATGTACTGGTAACCAAAACTTCAGAAGTCATTTGTATTTGTTACAAATGTCTTACTCTATGTTCTGCACATATATGTGGCTTTAGTTTCCTACTGCTCTGTAGCTCCTACTGTATCAGTAACTGAAAGATTTAAGGTGCAGTTTCATTCCACTGGCATCATTCAAGATTCGTAGGTGCCTTCATTCAATGCAACACGTACTTACAACTAAGCACGCAATTCTACTATGCTTCATCGCCATGTGTCCATCCTACACGTGAAGTCTTAATCACAAAAATATCAAGCTGTCTTCTAAGACAGCTGAAGGACTACAGTAGAGATCTGCAGAATCCTTAAATTTCATTTCAAATTATCTCCTAAAAATGTCCCTCTAACAAGACAGAGAGTACTCCCAAACAGAAATGGGATAACAAAGAAAAAAAGGGAAGAGAGGTTTTAAACAAAAGAACTCCGATATTATATAGGTGGGATTTGCATGGGAAATTAACTGTAGCCCTCTGAATGGATGACAGCTTTTTGTTATTATTTCTCAGTTAAGGTTGACAGTGGCTCTGATTGGGCCTTTCCATTAATTATTTTTCCCAGGACAACAAATCTGTGGATAATACAAAACCAAATTTTGCTCTGAGCTGCTCTACTGGTTTAGAGATCATGCAGCATACAAATTTCTCTGCCTAGCCATCCCACAAGAAAGGAAGGTTTCAGATGTGTACCGGGTCCGGATAAAACCGTGGCTCACAAGAATTTACCAGATGTGTCCAGCAGGACCAGATGAACGCAGGAGAGTTTGGAGGTTTATGAAGCTCCCTATATTTTTTTTGTGTTAAAAAGATAAAAAAAGGTTTTAAAAAAAGCTGGTTGTCCACTCGTCAGATTGGAAACTTTGATTTTTGAGAGAAAATTTATTAGAACAGCTATTTCAAATTAAAAGGAAACTGATGTTTGAAAATACTCTAATTCTTAGTGTCTTTCCGGGACTGCCAGCTGAGTAAGATGGAAAAACACACATCAGCATAAAATTCGCATTTTCTTGAGAGATGCTGCTCAGATATCACTCTGTTCCAACACGTTTCTAATAAAGTTTGGCATATGTAATATCAACCAATGCACATAAAAATGAGTCCTGCATTTTAAGTAGCATGGGTACTGTGCTGATTAAATTTCAGTTATAGTGGGTGATAAGACAGAAAACTTTGATAAGATACATTGGAAAGGTTTACATTTCTAAAGAAATATATTTTAAACTCACAAGAATTCTTAAAACCGGTAGGAGAGGGAGAGCTTCAGGTTATCTAAAGCAGTTAGTCAGTAAAATATTTATGTAAAATATGTAAATAAAAAATGCAGGTCTATCTTCTACATCCAGAAGCTAGACACGTTAGTGTTGTTTTACCTTGGTTTCTCTGATTCTTTTACCTCTTTTAGACCTCCTGTTTTTCAAGTTTTCATCTTGATTATAATCACTAATATGAAATTATTTGATCACCTAATGTTTTTTTACAGAAGACTCTTAGAAAAACAAACATTTCTTTTCCAGTTACTGTCACATACATGGCAACAAGGCTCTAAGCTGCTTTCACTTATACTTTATCCCTTACTAACTGGAAGTCTTCACAGTAGTGGTTGCCTGGAGCCTAGTCAGATCTCTCTAAAATCTGTGACAAAATCCCAGAACTGTAGCGTCCTGATTTTTAGCGTGAAATACACAGCACTCCTATCTTTCTTGGGAAGTTCCCAACAAACAGAAATATCCAGAGCTTTGCAAAATTACCATATTGTTGATTTACTGTTGAATTCTTTTGGTCTAACTGACAGGGATGGAGTAGAAACTTTGTTGTCGATAATGTATTGAAATATGTGCTTTACATCTAATTAAGGCAGCTTACTGAAAACTACAGATAGTGGGTTATATGTATTTCATACGAAAAGAATAGAAATAAGCAATAAGGAGTTAAAGAAAACTGTGAAATGTGCTCATTCCTCTGTCATGAATGATCATAATAAAATTTTATAACTAAGTTAAATTAAAAACAGATAAAGAAAAAAAATAACACTCAACAAAAAAAAACCAACCTCAGAAAGAGAATGAAACCTCTGTCAAATAAATACTCACATGCACTTGAGACCTTAGTGGTTGGTTAGGAAATACCAAGAAACCCTCCTAGAGGACGTCAGATAATGTAATTAAGTTGATAATAAGGACAACATAAATTATATTTTACAAAAGTTCAAAACTATGCTTCATCTATTAAAAATAGTGAAAAATACAGGTAATATTTTTTAAAAGCATGAAAGTCAACATTTTCAATACTGTCAAATAATTGAACTATTAAGGACTTGTGTTTTGAAGATTTGCAGTCAGTGGTAATTCAGAGTTTCAGTACCTAAAAAACCCCCAAATCTGATCTAAATTACTTTTCTGTTTGGAATTTAGATATATATTTGGAAAGGAACTTCATCCCTTCAAAATTAATAACAGAAGTATAATGGGGATGGTGTCTGTCACAAGAAGCAGCACCCTGTTTTAAGCTTCCACAGTGGCACTGGGGCACAATAATATATCTCAGAAAAGAAGTCCTAGAAGTCAGCAAGCTGAGTGAGGTACAGCTCAGATGGACAAGGACAGGTGTGAAGACCTGTCTGAAATGCTACAGACAGGTGTTTCTTGAAACACTTTTATCTTCAGAGCTTGCTGAGCACTTTTATACTTATTTTACTCCATCTCACCTTAACAACTCTGAATCCTTCCTAAAAATGTGGTGTTTAAACTGTTTGTTAGGTTATGAAAGGCAGGTTTTGAATACTAAGCGAAATGAGACATTTAAAGACAAGCTTCCTCCTCCATGAGTATTCCAAGTGTAGGAATATTGCATCAGGAAATTAAAAGTTAGCTGTCACTGCTTTTTGAATGGACCCTGCTCCAAAAGCTGTATTTTAAAAATAATTTCTGCAATAAGCTCCAGGACAGGGAACTTAAGTTGGGAATGTGTACTTTCTGGGTCTCAGACAAGGCTGGGCATAAAGTAGGGTCCAAATTGACAATATTGCCGACACTAAAATGTTTCTGAACATACAGAGAAACGCCCTGGTGTCCAGGCAGTTTTCATACTGAAGGTGGGAGTCATAGTTTCTTGTTAACGAAGCAGAAGCTGAGCATAATTTTTAAGGATAATCATTAAATACATCAAAATGCTTTAGAGATGTGAATCCTTTTGGGAGGATTTCTCCATTTTGGACAATTTTGCCCATAGTCCTACCCAGTTAGCCATATCAGTGAGCTGATAATCACCAATACCACTGGTAACATTTTTAGAATTCCCTTATGTGGTCTCATGAAAACTTTTTAGACGTAAGTCATTGACATACATGTAACACTTAAGTATTTCTCTTACACCCCTGTGTCAGGGGAGGGGGGAAAGAGAAAGAGAAGACAGTAACAAAGCAGAAAGCTGTCTTCATAACACAGCGAGCTTAGAGGTTTAGTATGGTTCAGCATTATGTTCAGTTTCTTTTCATTTACCTGCAAGAACCACATAACTATTTTCACATAACTATTTCTCCTGGCTTGTTTTCTTTTAGGGATGTCTTGTGTTTGCTGTGCCATGTTCTGCATTCTCCTTCTTTTCTCCATATGCATGACAACTCATCTGGGACTGCTCCTGTTCCCTTTACGTACACATTCTTCTTTTCCTTACTGTTTTCATTGCCTTTTTATGCCTCTGCCTCTTTTTTCTTTTCAGTATTTATCATTCCTTCTCCTTCATCCAGACAAATCCTGTGATACTTGTACAACAGTTGACACTAAATGATATATAACACTGTCAAACTTCACTTGAAATTCAACATTGAATACTTCTGAGATGTGTTGTACTCATACTAGCTCAATGTTATTGATCAGTGACAGCAAAGAACTGTGGAACAAAAGGAGATGGTGGGATGACAGAAAACATGCAGAACCCAGCAGAAAGATTCCTGCAGACACATGAGACATTCAAGGCCAGTGAGCACAGGTCACTACAATGTACTTTCCTCCAATTGACTTTAGTAGGTATAGGCACATAATTATGTGTCTAACTGAACATAAATCTTAGCAAAAAAGCAGGTAGTTACATGGTTGTTAAGGTTATAGCATTCCAGCCACCTGTAGGCAGAAAAAAGTTTTGCAGTGTTTGTCAGAATATTAGATTTTATTTCAAAAACATATATTGATTGTCTAGGGATAAGCATATTTTATTAGAGTTTAAATATTTCTGGGAGTGTCTTCCTTCATCAGTTACCACTTCTGCTAACTTTATCGGTTTTCTTTAAAATACTTTCAAATGAACCATGTGCACTGAGTTCCTACTAAAATGTATGTATTATATTCACATGAAAAATTAGATCCCCATACCAAGATTCCTTTGCTTCAGCTCATGTATTGAATTTATAACTGCTTCTTTCTGTCAAGCTTTTTCCCAATAATGTGTATTAAAATGATTATATAAAAATAAATTGCATTACATAGTATTGCAATGTTTTCTAAGATGACATTACATTAGTCTAACACAGGTCAATTTTCTCTGGTCCTCTAATAGCATGGATAATACTTTGCTTTGTGGGTGTTTTTGTTCTTGTTATTTCTGATTTTCCCTTTTTTCCTGGAAGAAATGTGCAACATTTCCCGGCACACATAAATAAGATCTGTTTTTACATTGTACTGCGGGCACTGTGTCTAGGTTTACTTCAGCCAGCTAAATCTAATAAACATCTACTGGGATAGTAATTTTTAAGTTCAAGTTCAATATCAAACATGTCAGCAGTGCACTTAGCAAGAAGCAGGGCAGCAGTTTGAAGAAAATGCAGATCCAGTCACCAGTAATTTTTATCAAATTATAAACCCTTGTTAGAGTGCTGGGATTTCATCAGCTAGCAATACTTAAATAAAAGCAATCCTTCTGCAGGAGGTGGTTGTTTTTCTTAGGCATAGGTAGATTAAACATCAATTAATTTACATACTTTTGACACATGCTCTGCCAATCACATCTTCATTATCCACATTTGTGAAATTAATACTAGATTTTGCATGGTGTTATCAGGAAGTTTCATGCTGATCAGAAATGGACTGGCATTTGTACCTATTATCTTATACCTACTGATGTAATTTTGCTTTCAGTAATTTTTTCTCTTTGTAAAATAATTGCTGATGATCTAAAAAAAAAGTAATCATCATATTTAGTGGTGTAAAATATTGTAGTAAATGGTACATAATTATTTTGGAGGGATTATTTATGCAGTATGATACTGAAGGTCTATGTATATTTAGCATAATGTACTAAATATATTTTTCAAAACCAGAAATTATTTCTGGACTATGATTACAAAAAGACATAGAGGATGCCTTATTTTAGGATGTTAAATCCAAAATTTAAGACATTAAAACTTTTTTCCAGTGGCTGCTGATGAATTCTGAAGTTACCTTCCACTACACGTCCATCAAGTTCTGAGACAGGTAAATGGTTTGATGCCTAAATGGGTATTCCACCCAACTTGGTCTAGATTCAGAAAGTGTTTTCAGCAGTCACTTTGTGATCTGCATCTTCTGACTGGAGAACCTTTCCGATGAGGAGAGGCAGAGAGAGCAGGAACTGCACATCCTGGAGAAGAGAAGGCTCTTAGCGTGTATCGATACTTGATGGGAGGAATTTCAGATGAAGGACCCAGACTCTTCTCAGCAGTGTCCTTTGACAGGACAGGAAGCAACAGGAATGAATTAAAAACCAGGAAATTCCATCCAAACACAAAAAAACAACCACTTTTTACTTTGAGGGTGGTCAAACATTGGCACAGGTTGCCCATAGGGGTTGTGGAGTCTCCATCATCGGAGATTTTCAAAACCGAACAGAACACAGTCCTAGGCTTCTGATTAAACAGGATAGTTGAGCTTCACATGATTTCAAGAGGTCCCTTCCCACCTCAATCATTCTGTGATTCCATAACACACACGAGGAGATGGCATTTCCAGTCCCTTATATCCAACTGGAATGGGAGAGACCTGTGTGCAAATACCCACATTTGACTTGCCTAGAGCTCTGGACTTCCATGAGCCAGTTCTGACACTTCCCCTGTAGTATACACTAATGCTCTAGTTACAGCATACTCCAGACTACATTCCAACCCACATCTTCCTATTTTTTATTTATTCATTCTTCCCCCTGAAGCTCTTCTGTGTGTTTCAGGTACTATAATCAGCATATCTAAAGCAATGGAAAAAATAAAGGTTATCATTGACATATTCATTTTAGTTGTAATCCTAAAAGAGAAAAATGTTTAATAGATTTTAGAAGATAGTCTTAAATCCTGTATATCTTCTCAGAATTTTCTCCTAAATTGCTTGATTTCCCACTGATGATATCAATATATGACCACGTAAAAAAGATCTGCAATGTTACTTAAACAATGGCAAATAAAGTATCTACAGTGGCAGTATCTACACCACCGTCACTTTACACTTATACAAGATTCAAGATATGGCTCAGCACTGAGATTTTAAATTGCCTGTGAAAGATACTTGCTTTCACTAGTCCAGTAAATTAATTTAATATGACTTAGCTATTGGGAATCAATTACTCCATTAAGAAAGGTTTGAGACATCTTGTCCTATAATCATTTCATAGAAGTGACAGTTCAACTTAGTCTCTTTTCTTACTTGTAGTCTTGACAGTGCTAGAGTCTGTGACATAGGTCATAATTTTCTCCGGTAACATGAATAATCTCTGATTTGCTAACTCTCTCTAACTCTTCGTAATTTTTCATTTGCTCCACATATCTGACTAACCTAAGTGATCTTTTCCCAGAAAAAGGATTTGGGTATGCCTATGCACTCCAGTAAATGGACTCTAAGGGAAAAAAAATTCATTTGGAAAAAAAAAACAAACAGCAAAACACAGAAGCTCAGAATGGTTGAAGTGGGAAAGGACCTCTGAAGATAATCTAGTCTAAACATTCTCTGCTTAGGCAGGATAAAGCTAGTGCAGGTTGCCCAAGACCTTGTCCAGCTGGGTTTTGAGTATCTCCAAGGACATGCACTCCATAACTTCTTCAGACAACCTGTTCCAGTGCTTGATCGTGCTAAAAACACTGTTTTCTTTAAGCAAATGGATCTCAAAGAAGTTATTTTATATATATCTTTTACTACCAATTCTTTTTCCCCTTACAGCAATAGGCAGCTACTATGTCTTCTCTATAGCTTGACTTTGAAAGAGAATTTCATCACTGTCCAATAATGCTATTCTGTAAACAGTCCTAAACAAAATGGAGGACTGATTTTTTGTTCATGCTGAGTCCTGAAGCCACATCCATCTTCTTAGAAAATGGATGATATTTGCTCTCTCAAATCAAGTTTAATAAAGTGATTATGAAGTTCTGAGATGTCTTTTGTTCTGCCCTTAAAACTTGCAAGTAACTTCTAGATATGTCCTCCTCCTGATAAGAACTTGAGGACTTGAGGTAAATCTACGTAACTTCTGATCAGTTCGTATCATTTTTTCATTTCTTTTTCTTTCTTCTCAGGAGCTTCTGAGGCTGAGATGTGGGTAAACTGCACTGATCGCAACTTCAGTAATCCGTCTTGGTCCACCCCTGTCAGCTTGTTAAGTCAAACTCCTTTTGCCACTCCTTTTGTTGAGATTATAAGCCTGTTTTTTTAAAGTCATAAAAAAAAAAAAAAAGTTACTATTTCACAGCTTGTGAATGACAGATTTTTCACAGTGATTTGTCTTTTAACTTTGTTCATGCTTTCCTGAACTTAATTTTTTTCAGTCTGATGTTTCTGAATTGCCTCTCTTCTAGTTCTTACAGTGTGCTTCTCTTTTGCTGATGTGCTGAAGTGCACAATTTAGATTTTTATTTTGTTTTGTTTTTCAATACTTCAAGGATAAGAATAAACTCTTCTAGTTGTAGAAGTCTACATCAGGAGGAAGTAAACTGATCCCTAGATGTGCTCTATTCATAATAACCCTAGCATTTGGAATATTAAAACCAAGATAACTAAACTGACCATAGTATTTTTAGCGTTACATCACCATAAGAGTGAACAAGGTTATTCCTCAGGTTTGTTTACAGGTTTCTGTTTCAGGAAGTTGCAATGGATTCATGTAGATTTTACCTGAAAATCTCAGCAAAAATCTTTTTAAAGAACTTAGATCTATGTGTTCCTGATGCACAGTAGGGAACTGCATCCTTTCTGAGTTTGAATTTTTCAAATTTCTCCAGTGTAATTTTCTTTACTTCACAGTATTTCTTTCTCCCCTTTCTGTTCTGTTCAGACATAGAAGAATTTCAGGTCCTAGATTAGTCTTATTAGCTGTGACAATATGATCCTTATGATGTCCTGAAATTTATGGTAGGGGACTAGAAATGTAATGATGCCAATTTGCCAAGACAGAAATGTGAAATTCAAACAAGGGACCACCCAGGAATGCTATTTTTATTACAAGATATTTATTTAAATATGCAATATTTTCCTCCTAGTCATGTACCACTAGATATATAATATAAAATAAGGAAAAATACATTTATTATATCAATTTTCTTTCATAACAAACTTATCAACTGCAAAAAAGTGCCATCTGCTATGAAAGCTGAGAATAAGTGTAAGTAATAAATCTAAAGTTCTAGAGTTAAGATCAAACACACGATCAGTAAAAAAGTGAAGACCACCTAGAAAAGAAACAGGGAAATACCCTGATATAGTTCCACGAATTAATTTGGAAGTAAATAGCTAGTAGTGTGCTAGGATCTATTTCTGGAAGGGGAAACAGCAAAGAGATTTTGGTGTTTTTGTCAGAGTAAAAATATTTCCTTATCTTTCCTGGTCCGGAATTTTTTCTTCACACGACCCCTGTGAGATGTACATGTAAATAGGAGCATAGATTGAAGCCATCTGCTGCAAAAAAATATTTCAGTGTTTTCAATGGATTTAAAGGGACTTTTATGTTTGTAGTTAAATGTGTGCTTATTTGCTGAGCTGGACTAGGTATGGAAAGAAATCCTTACAAAATACATGATACAACATAAAAGAGCTTTCTCAGCATTATCTATTGAACAATATATTACATGAAACTTTTCCAACAGTTCATTCTGGATCCCTGTTGTAGAAAGTAATGAGGAGGAACTAAACTGACAAACTTCTCTAACCAGCTGCACCTCATGGTCCAATTATGTACTTATTCATTTTACAGATGAAATTTGGCTTTGATGAAAACAGAGCACTGAAGCTGAAAATTAACATTTTGATTTTTTTTAATATAATTTTGTTTCTTTTCATTAAATTAGCACAAATACAAAGGCACTTATCAGTAGCCCTGGGCACCCTGGGGATATTGCAATGGAAGTCAAAAAGGGGGCAACAAATATCAAACAGGATAGTACAACTAATGTACAGTAGACTAACAAATAGTTATAAAAATAAATGTCTCTAAACAGTCTTGTCCCTACTAAATACAATAGCCAACAGACTGACTTTGCAGTATATCTTGAATGTCAGAAGACCTATGCTGTTTCAAATCAAATAGACTAGCCATTTTCAAAGCTGAGGAACTCACTTTGAAAGTACTTTAAATAGTTCAACACTTTTAAACCAAGTGTACTGCATTTTGACTGCATTATTTAACTTCAGTTATTTAAATAACATAATCAGGCAATGTTGCAAGGTAGGATGTCCTTTGAAACTTCACAGGTAAAACCATGTTGCTAATAATGTCTGTATTTAGAAAGAATTAATCTTACTTTGTTTTAGCCATTTAGGGTTAAACTTCTAAGTCTAATCTTATAATATTTATATAGAAAGAAACAGACAACTTCAGAAGGCATTGAACTCAAAATTGTAATATTTGAGGATGAGTTTCATTTATAACCTCAAGCACCTAGCAAAAGTTGCTCTACTAGATATGTTTGGCAGTCAACAGAGAAGGAGCAAGTCACCTCCAGAGGATGATGCATCTTTAACAAACTACAAATTTATTTTAGAATAACTTAAATTGCCCTTAGATACTGCCCTTTTTATTCCACAGAATGTGAAGCATCTAATTCTACATTATTGGACTGTTTCCCCATGTATGAAACAACAATCATCTAACTTTCAGGTGACAGAAGCATGGATAACTTAAGTGATGAAACAAAAGCATCAGAGATTGTTAGAGGCAGATTTCAAAAACGTTTCTCACTCTATTGAAGAAAACTGTCATTTGAGTGCAAACACCTTTTTACAGGGTTTTCCCTGCTGTTATTCACTAAAACACAGTTGCTATCCTGCCTGCTCAGCAGCTCATACATTGTCTAATTTGCAAGGAAATTCTTTAGGAAGTAAAATGCATCTTCTTTTTTGCATTCTTTTTAAGAGCACATCAAATTACTCAATTCAGATCTATATGCTTCTACAGCAAGTATCTGTACATTATCGGGGGGGGTGGGGTGGGGGGAAGAAAACAGACACAAGGGACATTTAGACGAAAAAAGAAGAGAATGAAAAAAACTCTTCCAGGTGATAAAAATCAACTAATTCCCTTCTCTCACACAATTTTCAGTTTAGCACAATAAATAGGCATCTTTTTCTTTCCTTATGTGGTGTTAGTATCTCTCTTTGCTTTGTGTATATTGTACACTGCCATAAATTTTTATTTCTCATATTTGTGCTAAATTTTACTCTTGTCAATCCTTGGGAAAAATCCATCTAATTAGAGAGTTAAAAATTCACAAATAAACATTGCTATCTGTATGTTTCCAGTCTCTCAGTCTTTGTATGAAAACTTGTCCCGTATAGAACTGAGGGGATCACTTCGATGTCTGTGAGGCTAGAAGGTTCCCTGAGCTTTGTCTGATATCAGACTAAAAAGGTAAGTTCTAAAAAGAAACCTGGAAAATCCCGAGCTTCTCATTTTGATTAAAAATCCGTGATTTCAGTCTGTTACTTGCTTGCTTCCTGTAAGATATATGGGGAAAGTAGGATATGAAGCAAGCCTAAACTTCAGACTTCTCCATCAAGGATCCAGAAATGAAACCAGTTCATATCAAGGAAGTAGCACTTCTCATCCCTACTTGATTTAAAGTAAGAAAAATTAATGTAAACATTGAATTAAGGAAAAAGCATTTTTAATAAACTTGAACATATTGAAGCTTGTGAATTAAATATAATCATTGATTAAAAATATAAAATAGGTCAGGAAAAATAATTAACCAGAGAAGATAAATTGATGCTTAATATTTTTGATTCACAAGATGAGTTTTAATAAAATGTATTTACCCGAATGTTTTCCAAGCAACACTAAGTAATCCTGATTTTATTGTTTTAAAAAATACACAAGTGAAACTATAATATACTGCGTATATTATCATATATAGAATGATATATTGAATGATATATTTTATAGAAATGTATTATTTTTTAAAATTACGCTGTAATTCATCACATCAGAATCCCAAGTTAGTAGTTGTCTCTGTCTCTGTCGTAGGTCATGTTAACTTCTTAAATTCAAATTCTTTCAATCTTTGGTGTGTTAAGAAGCAGAAATGAAAGTTTGAATGTTAGTGCTTATTCCCCACTCTAACTGTTCCATGAATACGTCTTGCTAGTCATCAGCTTTATCCTGCAAACCCTATGAGTGCATCGGTCTCCAAGAAGCTGCTGAGGCTTTTAAAAAGTTGTTAGTGTTGATAAGGGACAGAGTCAGAATCAGGCCCCTGAGTGCTTGTCTGCTGCTGGTGTGCAGCTGAACCTCTTATCTAATCTCTTAGTGAAAGCTAGGTGGGACTTGGACTGCACAGCATCTACCACCATGTGCCTATATAGATGGTGGCTTACGACACGTAAAAAGAAAATATCCATATCCAGAGTAGATGATGGAAAGGAGTAAAAAAAGTGTAACATCTTTGCAGCTTCATGTCCCAGTCATCAAGAGACTTGTGCTATAGAGTGGCGCAGGACAGCAGAAAATGGCTCCTCTGTACACCTGTGGTAAGGCAGGAAGAAGGGTACATCTCAAAAGAGAGCTCTAGGAATTAGTGAAACTTACTGCCTTACTTCCTCAAAGTCATGATCTTCTTCCTGAAATATTTTGTCTGAAATCTTTTATCAGACTACTCGTGAAATTTATATTGACAGTATGTATTTTATTTATTAAGTACATGTGTTCCTTATAAGTAACGGAATCCCATCTAAAATGTTTGCATTGAGGTGAACTTGATCACTCTCCAGGTACCTAAAACAAGATCTACCTTAAACCGTTAAGAAGCTTAGACAAGCAGGATAAGGCTCATATTATATATTAAATGTATATGAAACTTTTGGTACAGTTACTGTTATATAAATATTAAAATTGTGGTCCTGAGTATGTAAATATTTTCTCAAGTAATAGTTGTTTCAAAATAGTCTTATACAATTGTTCTGTAAACAAAGTTCATGCTTGAAGCATGAAAGCAGAAATTAGAAAAATAAAATCTTAGTTCAGTTAAGACATTTTGTATATCCTTTGTTAAGATGAGACCCTAATGTCATAGATTTCAGGGTTTGGTCAAAAATTTAATAGTTTTTGAAAGTCGATTTCCTTTGCTTATATCAAAGACTGTTAACAAATGCACAAGTAGTTGTAAGAGTTACCTTGTCAGCTATAAAAAGCTGAACTCTTTTTTTGACCCTGTGGCACTTTTGATATGAAGAACAGCATGCAAAGCAGGACAGGATGGAATTCAGTCTGAAATTTAGACGCCTAGGCTTGTGTGTCTACAGACGTACAGGTAGGATTCAGTTGCTTAGTCAGAGGCATGTAATGGTATTTGAAACATCGTAATGTAACCCACTTGGCTTCTGGTTCTTGTTCCAGAAGGTATGGATCTCCTGCAGTCATATATAACTGCCGCCCCTGTGTGGGTATTCAAAATACAAAATGGTGCACAAGACCTTTAAAATGATGTTAGATGCATATGTTTTAGCAACTGAACCCCATCCTACTTGTCTATACTTGAAGGAGATCTAGCTGATAGCATCAGCAGAGTAATTCAGCTCAGCTGAATGTAAACACCCAAGGTGCGATCCAGTTACTTAGCCATAAATCTTTACTGTCTTTTGAGATGAACATAGATTGTCCCAACATGGCCTCTAATTGTTGCACCAGCAGAAGATGATATTACACTATTGAACAACACTCTATGGTAACTTTGGGTCCATACTAATTTTTTGGTGCAATGTTTATTTCCCAGTGCTGTTCTGGAAATCTCATAATCTTTATAAAAATCATTTATAGTACTGCCACTTTCATTTTGAAAAATAAATCATTTTTACATTCTGAAAATTATGTATGCTTTACTTATTTCCTGAGCTTTGTATATAACATTTGTTATTTCAAAACAAAACAAAACCTTTATATCAAGGTTCTAAGGCTAAGTTTACCTAATGCTATTGTTGCTTGCTTTGAAGGGAAATAAAATTCCTCTATCACTTGCCAATTGAGATGTTCAGCTCTGGAATTCTAATCTTCATAAGCCCTCACAACATCTATATTGAGATACAATTTGCATTATAGATGATAGCCAATTGTGTGAATGTGGTCGTCTAGTACTATTTTAGCTGTTTGTGTATCTGTACTGCTGTATGGGGCCAGCAAATACGACATGGAACCTGCAGAAAACAGATGCCTTTCAAGAGGGGCTGCTAGAAGCCAGCCACAGTACCCTAAGACATCTAAAACTACCCAACTGGTTTTAGGTAATTGAATTTCCTGTTACAGGATTAATTATGAAGACTATTAAAGTCATGGAACAATAACTGTTGCAATATCAACCAATATTGCAATGATGTCACAAGAGAGACCTCACATTAGAGTCTTCCTGAATTTGGCTTCAATATGCTACAAAGAACAAAATAAATTATATTTTCCCTACTTAAGCAACATTAGCCTTTATAGTCCTAGTTTTTGTAGTCAAAAAACAGCACCCCGAGGAACAGAGGCTTAACTTACAGTTCAAAACACATAAGAAACATGAGCTAATATGGTCCTACTCCTCCTCTCAAAAACAGAGTAAGTGTATTAATGTTCGCACTGCAAAACACATTGTTTAATGTTGTTCTGCAACATTTATTGATTCTTGAAAGGCACATACTATTAAAATACCATTCCTGCACTACCACAATTAAGTTTATCCTACACTAATGTTTTAGTTTGATCGTTTAAATGTTTTGCAGGTTTGAGGTTTACATTTTAATTTATTCTAGTTAGCCTTGTGACAAAGCAAGTAAATATTTAAGAGTTTGCTTACTGGAATGATTTAGTTGTAATTTTAATAGGATTGTGCAAATTGACAACCTTATATAAAACCTTTCCTGTAAGCAGCATGCCTCTAGAATTTAGTCCATCTCAGACACAGTAACACAAACATCATGAGCAGCTAAAGCATGATTATACTGAAGAAGAAAAAGTGTGCAAACTATACTGGTAAGTATGGCCATAGGTTTCAGCTAGTGTAAATCAATGAAGCTCATTTAAGTTAGTGGATCCTTACCAGTCTACGTTAGCTAAAACCCTGGTCCTGCATTTTCTTCTCAACAGGCCTGAACATCAACATTGTTTTTATTTTCTTATGAAATTCTATATTATAATAAAGTACTTAGGTATGTTTAGCCAATCAATTTGCTGGGTAAATGGAATAGTCTTAATGCTGTAATTGTGCAATTAGAGTCATTTGGTCTGTGTAGAACTAGCCACTCTTAGATTAGCAGATTGATAAGGATACAAAGAGAAGGCCAAAACATTTTTTAAAACTGAAACTTTATTTCATTATCATGTAATTGGGTTAGGTTTTATTTTGTTATTCCATATTTCAGTGGGTATGATAAATATGAGGTGCCCTGAGGGTGATGCCCGTGCTATGATTTGCCTTGTACAGGGTTTATCTGGGGTAACATTGTCCCGAGATCTAGTTTTGGAGCACAGTATTTGGAATAGCCCAAATATCTCAGTAACCACAGTATTAAGCATATTGTGCTTTACCTGTATAATTTTAGCACTTATGCTTTTGTATAACACAATGTTTGGTGCATTGTCATTGTTAATTTGGGGAGAAAAATGCACGTGGACTTAAAGCAGTACTGTTCCTTTCTATTCGTTTACTGTTCTTAACAGAGCTTGATGCTAAACATGAAGAAGCATGGGAAAGGAATGTTTAAAAAAAATAAAAAATATTCAGCAATCTTTTTATTTCTATCAACAGCTCTCTCTTGTTTAGTAGGATTATACAGAAAATATAAATGATCTGTTGTACATTAATGAAGAACGGAATTCACTTTCCTGCTATATTTATTGCTGCTGTCTTTTTAGTGGTGTATGTGCAGTACAAGATGGTTATGTCTATAGTAGGATATTAAACAATTCTTGGATAATGGCATACAATTATCTCTCCCATTAAATTGTTTGAACAATACGTAGCATGCTTTTGGCCTGGGCCAACTGGTACTCTGCAACACAATACCTGGACATTGTTTGGGATTTAACACCAACCAGGAACCTTTCTGAATAAACAGTTTGGATTTGGCCACTGCCTTTTTAACGTAAGAGAGTTTAATGGAACAGACCTATGCTACTTTGTGCTGGTTGGCACAAAACATTTGAAAATGGTCCCAGGCACTGTTCAATTTATTAGGTTAGATATAGTCTATGTTTCTTCCCTAAATTGTTCATACAATTTCTTTCTTCTCTTTTTCTTTTTTTTTTTTTCTTACAACAAAGGTCTACCTGTGCCAGTAGGTTATTTCTGACAGTGGTAGCAACCAATGCTGAAGGAGAGAGAACAAGAGGTTATTTCCTAGGTTTATGTTTCTCAGCTTTCTGAAACTTGAAATCTGACTTCTGAAGAAAGAGGTTGCATCCATACATCTTGTCTTTCACAAAGCTGTGCAGCTCCTTCCTGAACTGATCCTGCAGCGTCCTGTGGCAGTGCACTCTGCCATATATGCACTATGTGTCAAATTTGTTTGAGTGGTCCTTTACAATTTCATCATATTCATCTATGTCTCTTATGCATAAAAATTATTGTTCCATCACTATTCACCTGTGTGGTGGGCTGACCTTGGCTGGATGCCAGGTGCCCACCAAGTCGCTCTACCACTCCCTTCCTCAGATGGACAGAGGGAGAAAAATATGATGAAAGGCTCATGGGTTGAGATAAGGACAGGGAGACATCATTCATCAATTACCATCACAGGCAAAACAGACTTAACTAAGGGAAATTAATTTAATTTATTACCAATCAAATCAGAGTAGGATACTGAAAAATAAAATCAAATCTTAAAACACCTTCCCCCCACTCCTCCTATCTTCCCAGGCTCAACTTCAATCCTGATTTTCTCTATCTCCTCCCCCCAAGGGGTGCAGGCAGATGGAGAATGGAGGTTGCAGTCAGTTGATCACACATTACCTTTGCTGCTCTATCAGACATAGGGATGTAAACCCCTTCTACCAAAACCTTGCCATGCAAACCCAACACAACCTGCTCCACTGAATCCATTGTGTTATAGAACCCTCTTGGGCTTCCCTTTATGTAATTTCTTTTCAAAGCTGGAAAGTCCCAGTCTGTTCAATATCTTCTCACATGAAAACCCGTTTATCCTTTTTCTTTTCTGAATCTTTTTTTTTAATTTCCATATCTGTGTGCATGCATACAGGCACATAATCATGAACACATCACAGCACAAACTGCTGAGATACATATGTAGAAATGTTCCCTTCCATAGTAGAAAAGCAGAGCACCAGCTGCGGCATAAGTCAATATTTTCATTTATATCCCGCATTTTAATTTATATCACTGTAGAAGAGAAACAAAGGTGAGAAATTAAATTCTGTGTCTTTAGGTGATCAGAGAAGGGTTAAAAAAAAACATTCTAACACTAGTTACTTTAATGTACATTGTTTTTAGCATGAGAAATACAGTGCTTTTCTTTTCTTCGGCAAGGCTGATTCTAGAATTAGAATTAAGAAAATGCTGCACAACATGGAGGAAAGTACATCTAATCAAGCTTAGAACAAGCAAAAAAACAAAACAGTATATGTCTTTTTTTTAGTTAATGCCTGCTTATTAGCAGGGGTTTATGCCAAATTTCAATTACACTTTTTGAATGATTTCTACCAGACAGAAGTTCTGCAGAACAGTGAGCCTAACTTGATGGTTTTAGTATCATTCTCTCTCTTCCCTCTCAGTGTGGATTCAGCTACACCAACACAATTTTGGCTCGCTCTTTCCTGTGTAGGGTTGTTGTGCTTTTACTTTAGTTCTCCAAAATATGTCTTCACTTCTGCCAACATCACTCAGCTGAGCTTTAACTAACATTAGCTAGACATTAGGAAAGATAACTAATAATAATAATAGTGGGACATCTAGCTCCGAACAACAGGTTTACTAACAGAGATACAGGGAAATCCTCTAGCTTTATCTGAAAGGAAGACGTAGGCATTTTCCTGGTCCTCTGCTTGCCTTAACAAAATCTTGAAGATAAACCAGGCCACGAACTCATTTAATGGAGAAAGTCATATGACTGGAATTCCAAGACTGTTAGAAACCAGCAGAACTGAACTCAATTAAACTGAAGGAATAGAACTGAAACTACTTCTGTCAAGGAAGCATTTGGCCTAAAGTTTTTCCTTTCTTTTGTAGTAGTAAATTTGAAATCATTGTTCATATTTCAACATGTTTACTCTGTGTCTCCTGGGTACACTATTGCATGGAAAACATTTGCTGTATCAGATTTTTCAAAGGTCAATAACTCCCAGTGTATTCTACCCTTGGGACTTGTGTGTATAGATTCTGATGCTGAAAATTTTCATTATATTTTCTTGCTTAAAGTGCTGTAAGAGGTCTAATAGTTTATTTCCTTTACCTTCAGAATGTCATATATTCTGAAGAGAAATCATCATGCTGAATAAAGAAAACTATTTAGATTCTTTATTTCAAGCTCAATTAACATAGCTCACTTTCCTGCTAGTACTGTTAAGACCATTAAATTTCCATATTAGTTCTAGGAATATTTCAATTATAGAGGTTGCTTCATTATGAATATGGGCTCATGTTCAGTTGTAAACAAAATGTTTTCTTTATTTTCAAAAGAAATAACAAAAATACTATTATCAAGAGTCTCCACGGTTTCTAACACTGATATGGTTAATCTTTAATCCCCTGTGGAGTTAATTAATACAAATAATACATTTTGACTAAACTAGAGCACTGTGCTCAAAAATCTCAGTGGAGACCCTGGGCTGCATATGCATAGCTTGTTAATACTCAGGTGACACAACCTGGTTTCCAACAAGACTTAAAAACAAAAAATTTCCCTCCACCTATCTGAGACATGCTAGACTACAACCTTGCTGTCCCATTTACCACTCATACTTTGAAAATGAGTGTATATATCATTCTTCATATCTCTAGTCACTTCCTTATAATACAGGCCTTGCCCCTTCCACAGGGAAAGGGAGTGTTATCAGGCTTGCCTGTGGCAAGCCAAGGGATGACACACCAAGGAAAGAGGAACAGAGTGCGAGCAAGGGCCTGCAGCCGTTTCCTCCGAGATGTGCTGGCTACACTGCAGCACACTTAAAGTCTTATGTAGATGAGCCAGGAGCTCCTGGGGTAACAGGAGCCAATGGGGAGGGACCGTTAATATATGGCAAAGGGATGTTGCTTGAAGAGCATCACAAAGTAATTACAACTTCTCCAGCCAAGTCAACCTCAACGATGACATGGCTGAAGTGACTCTATGCAAATGCACGTAGAATGGGGAACAAACACGAGGAGCTAAAGACATGCACGCCTCCAAGGGTATGACCTCATGGACATCATGAAAACATGGTGGGATGACTCCTGTGACTGGAGTGTTGGCATGGAAGGTTACAGGCTCTTCAGGAGAGACAGGCAGGGGAAACAAGAAGGCGGTGCTGCCCTATATGTCAGTGACCAACTGGAGCGCATGGACCTCAGCCTAGGAATGGATAAAGAGCTGACTGAGAGCCTATGGGTCAGGATTAAAGGGAAATCAGGAGCAGGGGACGTTACAGTGGGGGTCTGCTACAGACCCCCTTACCAAGAACACCGAGCGGATGAGGCACTCTATAGACAGATAAGAGTGGCATCGCATTCACAGACCCTGGTCCTCATGGGCGACTTCAACCACCCCGACATTTGTTGGAAGGGTAACACAGGTGGGCATAGGCAATCCAGGAGGTTCTTGGTATTGACAACAATTTCCTTCTCCAAGTGGTACAGGAGCCAATGAGGAGAGGAATTATGTTGGACCTTGTCCTTATCAACAAGGAGGGACTGGTAAGCAATCTCAAGCTTAAGGGTAGCCTGGGGTGTAGTGACCATGAAATGGTTGACTTCGAGATCCTTGAGGCAGCGAGGAAGGTGCGCAGCAAGCTGACCCCTCTGGACTTTAGGAGAGCTGACTTTGGCCTCTTGAAGAATCTGCTCACTATGGTACCATGGGATGAAGTGCTGGAGGGAAGAAGGGCCCAAGAAAGTTGGTTAATATTCAAGGATCACATCCTCCAAGCTCAGGAGCGATGCACCCCTACAAAGAAGAAGGCAGGCAGAAAAAACAGGAAGCCCGCATGGATGAACAAGGAGCTCCTGGACATGATCAAAAGTAAAAAAGGAGGCCTATAGGGAGTGGAAACAGGGGCGGGTAGCCAGGGTGGAATACAGAGAAATTGTTCGAGCAGCCAGGGATCAGGTTAGGCAAGCTAAAGCCCAGATTGAATTAAATCTGTCCAGGGACGATAAGACAAACAAACAAAAAAAAAAACCTTCTATAAGTATGTCAGCAAGAAAAGAAAGACTAAGGAAGATGTGAGCCCTGTCCAGAAGGAAACAGAAGAACAGGTAACCTGGGACAGAGACAAAGCTGAGGTACTCAATGACTTTTTTGCCTCAGTCTTCACTGGCAAAGACTGCAGCCACACTACCCTTGATGCAGAAGGCAAAGATGAGGATTGGGAAAATGAAGAACCGCCCACTGAAGATGAAGATCAAGTACAAGACCACCTGAGGAACCTGAAGGTGCAGGTGAAGTCCATAGGATCTGATGAGATACATCCACGGGTCCTGAGGGAACTAGCAGATGAAGTTGCTAAGCCACCATCCATCATATTTGAGAAGTCGTGGCAGTCTGGTGAGGTTTCTGCTGACTGGAAAAGGGGAAATATAACCCCACTTTTCAAAAAGGGAAATAAGGAAGGCCCAGGGAACTACAGGACAGTCAGTGTCACCTCTGTGCCTGCCAAGATCATGGAGCAGTTCCTCCTGGAAACTCTGCTAAAACACATAGAAAATAAGGAGGTGATTGGCAGCAGCCATCATGGCTTCACCATGGGCAAGTCATGCTTGATAAATCTGGTGGCCTTCTACGAAGGGGTAACAGCAGCAGTGGACAAGGGAAGAGCAACTGATTTCATCTAGCTGGACTTGTGCAAGGCGCTTGACACTGTCCCACATGATATCCTGGTCTCTAAATTGGAGAGGCATGGATTTGACAGATGGACCACTCCGTGGATAAAGAACTGTCTGGACGGTCACACTTAAAGAGTTGTGGTCAACAGCTCGGTGTCCAAGTGGAGACCAGTGACAAGTGATGTTCCTCAGGAGTCGGTATTGGGACCCATGCTATTAAATGCCTTTGTTGGAGACATGGACAGTGGGATCGAGTGCACCCTCAGCAAGTTTTCCAGTGATACCAAGCTGTTTGAGGAGGCAGACATGCTGGAAGGGAGGGATGCCATCCAGAGACACCTGGACAGGCTGGAGAGGTGGGCCCATGCCAACCTCATGAAGTTCAACAAGGCCAAGTGCAAGGTCCTGCACCTGGGTCACAGCAGTCCCAAGCAGAAATACAGTCTCGGTGGAGAATGGACTGAGAGCAGCCCTGAGGAGAAAGACCTGGGGGTGCTGATTGATGAGAAGCTCAACATGAGCCAGAAATGTGTGATCGCAGCCCAGAAGGCCAACCGTATCCTGGGGTGCATCAGAAGTGTGGCCAGCAGGTCAAGAGAGGTGATTCTGCCCCTCTACTCCACTCTCGTGAGACCCCACCTGGAATATTGCATCCAGCTCTGGAGTCCCCAAAATAAGAAGGACATAGACCTGTTGAAGTGGGTCCAGGAGAGGGCCACGAAGATGATCAGAGGGCTGGAGCACCTATCCTATGTGGACAGGCTGACAGAGTTGGGGTTGTTCATCCTGGAGAAGAGAAGGCTCCAGAGTGACCTTATTGTGGCCTTCCAGGGACCCTACAGGAAAGCTGGGGAAGGACTAGGGCATGTAGTGATAGGATGAGGGGGAATGGCTTTAAACTGGAAGAGGGTAGATTTAGATTAAATATTAGGAAGAAATTTTTCACTTTAAGGATGGTAAGGCACTGGAACAGGTTTCCCAGAGAAGTTGTGGAAGCTCCATCCCCGGGAGTGTTGAAGGCCAGGCTGGATGGGGCTTTGAGCAACCTGGTCTAGTTGGAGGTGTCCCTGCCTATGGCAGGGGGGTTGGAACTAGATGATCTTCAAGGTCCCTTCCAACCTAAACCATTCTTTGGTTCTAAGATTCTACAATAATTGCCTTCTTTCCCTTAAGAGCCTGTCTTCAACCACTTCCCAGATTTTTCCCTTGTCTTCTTCCACACTCCCCAGGCTGAACCTGAGTGAAAGATGGGCAGTCCTTGAAATGCAACTGTAGCTCTACATTCCTCAGGGAGAAGCAGCAAATCCAGTTGGATAAGAGCATTTTTGGAACAACAAAACTCCTTTAGAGCTAGAATCAACATCTGACTATTATATGTTTTATTGACTGAAAATTAAGATTCCTGTCTGTACAGACATGAAATGAAAAGGATGCAGTCAATGTGTTGTTTGGGTCATTATTTCTTTTCTTACCAAGTGCTTGAAATCTTCCTCATTGGCTTTTTATAACAATGTATCTAGTCTCTGAATTTAAAATAAGCTTTTCTATGAGTGAAAAAACATTCAGTTCCTTAAATGCTGATGGAAATCAAATATCAGACTGATATATGGGTAAAGAAAACCAACTCTATTTTTAAGTAAATATTTGTGAAATTTTGTATGGTAATGATAAGGTAAATAATTAGTAAGTATGAAGTGGAAAGAATTTTACTTGTGTTAAAGTGAAAATCCCCCAAAACCCCAGTGTTTCCCATAGGATCTTAGTGATACCTAAGAATTAGAACAGCAATAATAATATAGGTCAAGATAGTTTATATGCTGGAATACATATGGAAAAATAAGATGGAATACGGATGGAGATTCTTCAACTGCTCTGGGCTTTAAGGAGTTCAAGTCACACTATCGGTGCTTTTTGAACAAAATTTATTCATGTATAACTACCTAAAGGCAGTGCAAAGTGGGATGTTGTTCAAAACTAACCACATACTAAATGGAAAAAAAGATACAGAGTATTTTTTATTGAACGAATTGCCAGTGTATGTTTGTATTATCAGCATAGAGAGTTATGTTCTTTTCTTTGAATTTAATGATGGCTAAGTGAATAAGAGAATGAAAAAATAGGGTGTGGAGAGGAAGGAACATAAAAAACAACATGTAACTTTAGCAAAACAAAGCTAAATAATTTTGGTCAAGAAATACAAGTCTTTCAAAATTCATTAGCACCATTAAATGATAAGCAAGGGAGGAAACATCAAACAATTGAAGTTATGTCTGCCTAAGCAAGCTGTGCAGTGCATAGAGAAGACCTGTAGTGAAACCCTGTAAAGAAACAGTGCTGAGGAACCAGTGTACATTCTGTACATGTTTCAGGGCGGGGGGAAGAGGGGGTTACTGAGGATTAGCTCTAGTCTGAATGCCCATTAATGGCTGTAGGATTCTGCATCTGCTCCTGGCGTGTGTCTTTTGATTTAGTTTCATCAGAAAGGCATCCAGCTCATGCACTCCAATACTTCTCTACAATGACAGCAGAAGTACAGAAAAAATTGGAACAACTGGGAGATTTGTTTCTCAGATGAACTCCTAAACCAAACTAAGGCATTAATATAAACAACCCATGCACTAAATACAGGGCATAAGAGCTCAGACTTGCTTCATTCTACCTTTAAGTTGTCGAGAAGTGTCTGACTGCCTTGAATCTCCTTGGTGAAATCAGACAAGGACTTTAGGGTAGGGTTCCCACTCTCAGATTTGGAGCAAAAGAAAACATCAGAACTTTTTATATTCAGTGAATAAGGGAAAAGCTTATTGAATAATGAGAGTCCAGGTTGCTGCAGGAAATCAGAAGAATATTTTTTTCCTGTAAGTGCAAAAGAAACAAGCCATTAACATTAGTGTTGCTCTAAATAAAATTTCCTAAGCATAATTGAACAACTGATTCTACTTCTGGGAACAAATGAAAAGAAAATGAGCAATACGTAAAATATAGAAGAAAAATCAAGAAATCCTTAATCTTTCTATTCACAAAATTAAAATAGATTTTTTAAAACCTAATCGAAATAAATCCTAATTTAGTAACTATTTTAGTTCACAAGACCATTGAAGCACAATGTTTAAATGGTACTGAAGCCACTGGAATTTATATATGGGTTTAGCTTTTAGATATAATCTTACAAGGTTCTCTGAGCAGGGAAAATTGCTTTAACACTCACTAGTTGGTATATAAACCAGCAGTTGGAAGCTCTGGGATTGAAATCCCTATAACTGAATAATTCAGAAATTTGAGACTGATACTGAGATTCTGTCTTGGTTCCACTCTTTACATGTCCAATTTGATCCAATCCTTATTGACAGAAGAATTGGCATGTACTGAGGTCATTACAAGACCAGATATTATCAGTTTAGTCATTTATATAGCAGATTTCACTTGATATCAGAACCCAAGGGATTAATCTCACCTCATTCAAACAGCAAGAAGTTAGTTATTCCACTCTAAGGCAGTCCTCAAATGCTCCTTCTACAGTTGGCAGAGATAAAGAGGCACTTCCATGGAATGTCTTAGAACATTAAGGTTAACTGCATTCTGGAAGTGATATTTTTCTCTATTTACTCTAAAGGGAGCATACAGAAAGCATCTTTGGCTTACACAACAAAATCTGAGATATAAAACCTGAGAATACTTCAGATTTTGGGTGCAGGTCTCTTCTTAATGTCTGTTAGGCTGAATTCGTACACCAGCTCAAAGTTGTCCCTAAACTTCATAGAAACCCAGTTACGATCACTACTTTTGGGTCCATTTTCACCTTGAACAGCTCTGCTTTCAGTAGTGAAGTGCACATTGTTGCTTCTGTTTTCACCTGCTTTTCTCTTCTTTTCTTCATGTTCTTTCTGTCTCTGCCGGGGGGAATGGGAGGATGTGGGAGAAGAAAATCATGTCTTAAAATTATGCTTTGTTTCTTTGAGCTATTGTTTGTATATGACTAGTTTAATCATGCACAACATTCACCCTTCATTACACTGAACGTTGTTAGTAGTAGATGCCTCTGAACACAATAATGCCTAATTTGCATTAATCTTGCTTTGCTCAATTCTTTTATAGTGATACAAACATATGCCACAAATTACTTTCCATTTTTCAAACCACAATAAATGTATGAGCTACACTCCCATATTAAACAGCACTTATTATACTGAATTCCTCTAAAGTAACTAAAAATGTTACAATGTTCTCATTTCTGCAACAAAATAGAGAACCAAAATGTCTCAAAACAGGCAACAAAACAGCGTCTGTATAATGATGCAAACAGGTAATTGAGCATAAACGAGATTTCCAAGCCATGAATGAACAAATAAATAAATAAATAAATATACTGCAATCCCGGGCTTTTAAATTTTTTACCTTCCCACCCTTCTACTTTCTTGCAGGTACTGTTTTTGCAGGTGCAGCCCAGACAGTCTTGTTTATTTTCTTAGATTCTCTAGAAGAAGGCTTTTAGCTAAATATAGCTGTCATACAGCTACTGCTGAAAGTGGCATCAAATCCATTTTCCATTTAAATTCTCCAATATATACTACTTCTTTGTCATTCACTCCAATTGTTAAAGTTCTACTGTAAGTTCATGTGTGTTTTGTTCAGAGAAGTCTGCATTCCTCCAACTTATTTAAGAGATTCTATGACTTCTATGTATTAGTCCAGGAGACACAGACTTTGTGCAGAAAAGGAGATCCACCTCAGTATCATTCTGTCTGAGGCCATGTAAACCTTCTTTTGAATGTCCCCAAATACGAGTACCCAACACTGAGTCAGTTACTCAGAGCAAGGAAATGGGTCACTCTCCAGCTCTCAGGCCCCCTAGATTCCCTTTCTTATCAATTAATAATGGTATTCACGTTCTCTTGTAGTTTGAATAAAGCACTGAAACAGACAGAAAAGATCAGTACAAAGAATCTTATCATAAGTATTATGACCATTAGGTCAAATAGCTATGTCCTGTCTTAGTCTTACTCCTATTTTGATTCAGCAGATGTAGAATTTCGTTTTACGCAGTGGCACACCTTCCACAAAAAAAGAGGCTGAGAATATCAAGGGTGTGTTAGACACTCATGGATATGCTCCTTCTTAAAGCAGATGTAGTTTAGCATAGTCTCAGGCAAAAGAGCAAGTTGCACCTGCATATTTTGCTGGGCAAGTTTTTAATCACCAAATAAAATGGGGTTGTGATTTAATTTGTATTTCTTTCAGCAACATTTCCAAATAAGACATTGTTCCCTGTTCAGTTGCTGGATGAAAAATGCATAGACATATATCTCCTGGGGAAGGGTTGGAGCTGAAGGTTCCAAGTGGGATCATGTTTCTACCTACAGATTCATTTAAGACACCTGGGATGTGGACTAATTTAAGTTAACCCTATGTTATATTTTTTATTAGCTCCGGAGAACTGCGTGCATGTTTAGCAGCATGCCTACACTGTGCCACTATCTCTGAACTCATGCCAAATGACCTGCCTCAAGACTTGAAAATAATACAGTTGTTTCAAAGCTGACACTGGAACCCCAGCTCGTAAGCTACACATGGTAACTTCTTGCCACAGATATAACTTAACCAGTCAAAACCTTACCTGGGATAAATACTCAGACCCTTACATGCATCCCAAATATCCACCAAAAACATCAGTATTAATGAGTTTGAATCTTTCCATACTCAGTGATACCCAAATAGGAAAGCTGCACACCACAGCAGAATTACTGCTAGGGCAATTGCTAAAAGGTGAAGAGCTTAATCCTGCATCCTGTCCTCTCCTCCCTGTCCTGTATTGCGTCTCAAGGAGAATTTTATCCATGAAAACTGTTGGAATTCCAAACTGGAACAGCTTTCAGAGGAGATTAACCTTCTCCATGGCACAGCAATTTTCCCTCCTGAGGAAACCCATATTATTTCAGTCTAGAGAAGGTGTCTATTACTTTAGAATTTAAGAACCCACATGTTTCTTCTCAGAGAGAGAAGCAATTACTTTAACTGCTGTGCTCAGCATGAAAATGTTTGGGGAAAAAATGCCTCTCTTAATCATATTTTGACATCTATATTTAAAATGGGGCTAAGTATGTGAAAAGCTAAAATCTAAGTTTAAAAATATGCACCTATAAGAACTATCATGAAACTGTAAAATACAATTTATACATTATTAATATTTTGCTGTGTGGAAGTACATTTTAATGTAGTATTCTACATTAAACCTTTGAGGGACTTTCTCATTAAAAAACAGTTTCAATGAAAGATATTCTTAAGAGCAAAACCATACTTTGGAGATATATATATAAGTACGGACCTTGATTTATTATTCATTAACAATTCTCCGTTAAGAGCTGAACAATTTTTGCAGTTCCAAGAGGGAACTCCTCAGTGTTTTTCTACATCTGACAAAGAGGATTTACTCTATAATCTTGATATACTACTTTGAATAAGATGTTTGATTACCACAAGACAATTTCTCTTATCAGGTAATATATTTTTAAATTTTTTTCCTTCGTTTCTTCTGCCAGTTAAAGTACATGCAAACACTGAAGCAAAATAAATAACACTTGAATTTCTTCTACATCCTCCCATCTCCCTTATAAAAAAGGAAAGGACAACAAAACTGTAGAGCTTCAAAAAGCCAGCTCAAAGGATTTGTCTTTGGTGTGGACCACAGAAGTGCGAAATGGCTGTGTACTGGGGCAAGGCTCATACCCACCTGTGTACTTTCCCGGTCCCTCCTCTGGCTAAGAGTTTCGCTGCATCTTCAGGGGCTGGTGCAGCACCACACAAGCACAATCTCATCAGGTAGAATGATCATCGGCCACCACGCATGGCTACAGCACCACTGAGAGGGAAGCCTGTGGGAGGAAGGTTTAATATATCACAATGTATCTTAATACTCAGTCAGCTATCAGTGTGAGGCCTTCCTAAGCATCCTAGCTATCTACTGCTCAGTCAGTTCGTTTACCTTTCTCTTGCCCTTCCTTCTCGCTCTCTCTCTTATCCATCTTATCTCATTTCCATGGAGGAAATTGATAGACACTAGGAGATACAGAACAGTCCAGGGCCATGTGTAAAGTAATTTTTGGTGGCAGGACTGTAGCGTGTATCCCCCTCTTCCCTGGCTGGTTCCCTGCCAGCCTCATCCCGGTGGTGTTTCCCTTTCAGACAGCTCCCACTGTGGATGGTTTCCGTCGTCACGACTGCTACAAAAACACCGGATAACCTCAATCAGTATTATCTGTTGAGAGGAATCGCTTAATTAAAGAGGATGGAAAGGGGGACGGGGGATTGTTAATGACTTGAATATTTTGTTCTACACTGTAGCTTGCTGGAGCCTGTGAGTAAATTAGTGTAACTCAGTCTCTGAGTGATTAACTCAGGAATTTTCATGAGCAGTAAATTCACTGCAAAAATTAGGCCAAAAGCTAAAACATACATTGTAATTGTCACCAACTAGAAAAAAAAAATCATTCATAATGCAAAATTTATGCCCAAATAAACATTATAAAGAGGAGCATTGAAAACCACATTAATTTGAGGGCACCTTCCCCCTTCCCTGTTCTATTCAAAGAGAATAACAGGAGATTAAATCAGTAGGAGGGATATAAATGTCATACTTGCAATTTATTTTACTGCTATTGAAAGAAGACATCTGAAAACAAACAATCTACAGAGACAAGCAAAGGCTTGATCTGTATCAGTGATGAGGAAATGGGCCAACCATCTACAGAAGACTTTGCAAAGCACAGTTGTCAGAGAACCCAGTGCAAATTTATTGGGGTTTCTAAGAAGTCTTTGAAGCTCTGTTCTACCCCTAAATTGTTTCCTTAGTGCTATAGAAAAGCTAGTATGACAAGAAGGTAATTCAACTGCAAACTGTGCAGTGTGTTTCTATGTCTTATTTGGTATCAGCTCAGAAATGACAGTGTGATGCATGGATAAAAAAAAGCAAGTAACAGTTTTTTAAAAAATGTGAGAATAGTGCATAACCCCAAGTCTTGAGGTGATTTAAAACACAGAGTAAACCTCCTTTCCTCCCTACTAATGGTGGCATATTCGTGACTTGAATTAAAAATCACCTTCTGTGACCGAGATCTTCCATAGATATTTAATCTAATAAAAATGGATTTGTTGTCGTGTTTGTAACTCATATCACAAATTAAACTTCTACAAAGACAGGCTGGTTCTGTGTTTTTCACAACATAAATGACACCACATTTTTACGAAATATTGCTGCATTTGATTGGAAATGCTCCATACGGGGCTGAAGCTGCCAGCCACTCCGAATGACACTTGAAGTGATTCTGTTGAATTATACCCCACTGCTGAAATTAGATGCAGAAAGATGTGATTATTGGGACTTTGAACTCTCTCCCTATATTAAGCAGAACACATAAGAATAATTTTGACTTCAGTTTTGTTCTTAAAATACTCCTCTGGGTTTAGGTTTATAAACATTTTGTAAGCAAAAAGAGATGCTTCTTACTCGGCTAAGTAAGTCCACACTTATTAGATTTCAGTCTTGTCTCCTAATCCTGCCTCTGCCTTTACCATTATCTCAGGCAACTCATCTGATCTTTGTGCCCATACAGTGGAAATAATGCAGTCAAATCATCTACTGCAAAGAGAACTGTTGGGTATCATTATTTAACATCACCACAGTGTTCTGAAAATATGGTGAGCTATAAAACTGCTAAATAGTTTTATTATCATTGTGTTCCCACAAGTGGCTAAGCTCCCATAAACAATGATCATAGATGTTGTATGAGTCAGAGAGGTGCCATCAGTATTTTTTCTTATGAATCCAGGTTGCCAGTTTAGTTGTATTTTTACTTTGACCTGTTTCTTGGCTGTAGATTTAAAATAGCAATCAAATATAACACTTTTATTCAAGGATTTCTTCCAAGAAAAAGAAAAATAAAGAAACTGTATTTTTTCAATCGAACCATAATAAGGAAACTCTGAATTATAGTATTTAATGGAGACAAATCTGCATTTTCACATGGCTAAGAAAAAGCTGAACTTCAGACAGCACTTAGTCTTCCTTCACTATATTTTGCTTTCCTACATAAAAAAGGAAAGAAGGTGTCATATTGACAGAGCTATTAAAAGTAGTCTGTTCAGAGAATTTACAGAGAAATTCAGACTACAGAATGGTAGCTTAGGAAAAATGATTGTCAGCTACAATATTAATGAAACAAATCCAGAATTTCAAATCCCTCTGCCTGAGAGTCACTTTATTAAAAATTCAGCTGTTGGCTGAGTTCAGAAGCGATCTTGATCCTCCCAGGGCTCTTACCCTGCAGGTTAACAAGGCTGCAAGCATTACGACCTGGTTCAGCAAAGCACTTCACCAGTCTGCAGGGGAGTGGAGGTGATAGATCACATATGGTTCAAACATCCCCTAACCCCACTTGCTCACACTATATTGATAACATCATCAGTCTTACAAATTAGACGTGGAAAAAAACTACTGAATCATGCCGCCTGTCTCCTTAGCAATTTGTGACTTATCACATTGGGATACCCATAGCACTCTATTAATTTTTGAGTGTTTCAAGAGATAGACAAGTTCAGCTGAATCCCATTTAACACAGTCACCTATTGAACTGCTAGGAAGTTTTGGGGTTTTTTTCCTTCAGATGTTTAACCTAGCTTGGCTTTTTTCTTTTTTTTTTTTTTTTATACTGGCCCTATAATTCTACATGATGAAGCAATCCAAATTGGTCTTTCAAAATATTTTTAAATACTTAGAAGATAGCCATAATAAATATAACTAATTTTTCAAACATCACAAGAAGTGGATAATGAATCTGACATAAAGTAAAACATATCCCTCTGGCAATATATAATATGTAAAATATAAAAAAAAAAATTACAGGTGTAATATAAATCAAATGAACCACCTTTATTAATACTTTCTGCACATACTCAAAGGAAACAGTAGAAAAGCAAGAGGGCTTTTTAACAATATTTTTATAGATCCCTGTCTGGGTATAAAAACTTTAAATCAAAATAGTGTTATCTAAAATGTGCTTTATGTTGTACTTATACTTTATTTTAAATACTCTAGAATTTTATATGTGTATGTTTTCATATATTAATGGCATCCTCTAATGCAAAGTAACTATATAAACGTGTAAAACCAGTATGAATATATTCTATAATTCAAGAAAAATTATCATACAGGGATAATTACACCTTCAGTCACTTTAAAATGTTTGTATCTTTTATTTGAGCAGTCTCCTGTTTGTCTGTTAGTACCTTCTTTGTTCGGAACCATGTGTAATTTTCTAAGGACAGTCATACTTCGATCATACACCAAAGTGCATTTATTTTCCTGCTACAAGACCTGATGCTTTTTTGCGTGCATGCCTCAAAAATTAGTTGATTTCTTCATACCACATGGGTATGGAAAATATGTGCAAATGACTCTTTTCTTACACCTAGAGCCGTTTTTGGAATTATGGCTGTCCAATTTTCTGTTTCTCTTGAATGCCTGTGATGCTGTTTTCTGTCTTTTCACCTTACCAATTTTTTAAATAGGTATGTTTTACCCTTGTTCATTTTTATAACAATTGCTGATTTTTTATTATATTACTTCTGACGGGCTTCAGTCAGATCAGTGACCTGCTGTATCAGGTGTTGTGCAAGCACACAGGTATTTTCTGATCCTGGTTCTAAGATAATAAAGTCTCCTTGTATCACTTCCCTGTCCTCCAAGCATCTTTTTAGTATTATCTGTGAATGTAATTAATGCTATTTACTTCTCTCCTGGGTTAGTGAAGATATTAATCCCTGACTTAATACAGATCCCTGCAGCACCGTGTTACACACCTCTTCCCATCTGGATATATTGCTGACATTATCCTTTGTTTATGCTCTTTCATCCTCTTTCAATCTTTCAATGAGACAGTGTTTCTATCGAGGCCAATTTTAATTAATGTTGACAAAGATTTTAACACGTATTGAAAACCAAATATATTGAAGCTATTGTTTTTCATGTCCCCATTTTTCTTTGTAGTTCTAGTTAAAAAATAAATCTAAATTATCTTCTCCCTCTTTGTTCTCTCTGCATCTATTTTGTCTGTTGCTGCTAGGTGCATTAGCCTATAGATATTCATGGTGTTTTCTCTTGCTATGAGCTTTACTGTTTGAGGGAGAACAAGGACAAAGCAAAGCAAGGCAGTGAGCTGGATGTTCCCAATCCAGAAAAGCAATGAAACGCATGGCCATCTTTAAATGCAGACATAATCTCACTGGAGTCAATAGGAATACTTGCATGCTTGAAAGTAGTATCTACCCGCTCAAGGCTGCTGTGCTGAATATATAAAAGGATCGTGTGCTAATCATCTCATATTTCCTTTTGTATTTAAAACTAGTTTCACACTAACCTTTCAAAGCCCTCTTCATTCTTTCTGATATCTGAAGCAGTGATACAATACATTTTTCAGGTAACATTCATCAACACAGTAGGATGCAACATATTCAGATTTTCTACACACTTTCATATTTCCCCCAATATTCCCTAACCTGCTCCTCATCAGATGGGAAATATTTTAACATGATATTCATATCACCTGTTTATAAGGTTAAATTATTAGTACTATTTATTTATTCACTAAAAAAAATAAAAAATCAGTATCTCAGTCACTCTTGAAACGTCATTAATTTCACCCCTCCTCAGGACATACTTGATTTCTTCAGTAGCAAATGCAATTTTGCTCTTCACCCGGCAGCATAATGGTTCTTGTTGACAAATGTTAATTATTTGTGTGGGTTTTCGATTCCCAGCATTTTTGGCTCTGAACTTATAATCAAAGCAAAAAGTAAGGGGGAGGAGAGGGGAGGGAACTTTTCCCCAAATAGTGGAACAGCTTTATTTGTGAATGTCATGGGAAGCTAGAAGGAGAAAAGAAAGCAAGTAAGTAAATGCGTTAGCCCGAGGGAAAGGATTTCTAAGGATGTGCTCTTACATCCAGCTGGGACTGGTCTCTTCTTTAGCTCAATGGATAAAAAAAAAAAAAAAAAAAGGAAAAAAACCCCATGGCCCCACACCCCCAGAAGAGACAATGGGATTTTAGCACTCAGAGGGAATCTCTCCCTACCACAATTGAAACATAGCTTAACTAGCCTTAAATCAGACTATCTAATCAACTGAAATCCAATGAAAAATAGCTTCTGTTATGCCTTAGAAGCAGAGTGTGGATGAGGAGATTAGCTGGGGTGAGATTAATCACTTTAGAAAAGAGAACTTTAACTACTTTTTAATAACACACAGTTCAATGTGGTTGAGAATATGGAAGCTCAGATAAAGCCTTTTAATAAGTAAAAGCCATCAAAGACTTTGGAAATATTTAGCTGCTCAGATACAGTAGTGGGCAGAACTCATTTTCATCTGTGCCTGTCTGAGGTGATTCCTTATTATCATTCTATAGGTTTCACGCCAGGCAGAAAGAGAAAGAAAGACTCAATAGGTTTTTTGTCATTAATGGTTGTCATTTTGATTAAAAAAAAAAAAAAGAAGAAACACTATAGTTTAATGGGTAAATGCAAATGACCTCAACATTGCAGTTTTGTACTTCAAAGAGGAGTAAATTTGTTTTGAAGTTTATTTGGTAGATGAATTGCTGTCAGAGATAAGCAAAAAGTTTTGAACTCCCAAGGGCTCTGATAATGCTTCAGAAAGGAGAAAATTCAAGAATTACCACACTTGTGATCAAACATAATAAAAATTAAGGCTAATAAACAGCTTTTCTAATGTCAGTCTAAAAGGTGAACCAAGGAGGCTTGTGGAACATAACATTATCAGTTTGGAATTCACAAGGCTTGTTATCTTTGATTTTTTTTTTGTCATCTTTTTTTTTTTAATGACTATTACTGCCACCCCTAAATTAAAAATATTCTTCTTGCACAATAACTCATACAGATTTAACTTTTACAATCAAACTCCTCTACGTGGGCAAAATTAACAGTTATGGTAGACAGCTTTCTTCCCCACAGTTCACTTGATAGGCAGAAACAGGGTAGTAAGACTCAAAAGATAATTTAAATAACAATTGAACCATTGTAAAGGAATGACATTTCATATAGACTGTTTGATTATCATATTCCATGCTCATAGGAACTATAGGACAAAAACAGAAGACAAGATTATACTTCTTTATGCTATAAATTTTTTTCCCCAAAATGTCTCTGATTAAAGACATATAAAAGATATGATTTTACTTTTGAACTGTCCAGACATCTCTTCAGTATTAAACACAGATACACGTACATTTTTAAACATTGCATTGCTATTGATGTTTTTTCAATGTCATATTGTAATTGGGAGATATGGGTGTCCAGGTAAATTTATGCTGATTTTTCTCTCTTGTGAATGTCTCCTGGGAGCAAAGTTGTAGGTGTTTATATCCTCCTCCCTCATTGATACATACTGTCCTGCAAAACTTTCAGAGAAGGCAGACTTGTCGGTGCTCATTAGCAGCTCAGCAGTCAATGCCCATTCAAAGGGGTATACTTTGTGTGACTTTGCTTTTTAACATCAGACATATATAACAAGACACAGCTCATTGTGTGTTTGCTTCAGAAAGAGCACCATGCTGTCAACATGACAAAATCAAGTACAAGACAAGCCAGGACACTGTAAAAATCATTTACACTCTACTGCATGTAAAGATAGCTTAAAGCGAGGAATAAAAGTTTTGACAAGGCATTTAAATACTCACAAGTAACCATTTTCTGAAATCAAACGGGTTAAACACATTTCTTTCTAAAGTTCAAGCTGAACAGGAAAAACTAGGACAGACCCTGGCTGCCTCTGCAGTCTTTCTTACACTGTCAGAGACATGCAGAGGAACAGCTGCGAGACTGTAGAGCCCATTGCTGACATCTGGCTCAGCATTCATTGATGGAGCGCAGCAAGGAGGGAGCCCAGCTGCAGCATGGTAGAAGCAAGCAAAGCATCTTAAACTTCTGCTGAAGTTCTCACCAACCGCTGAACGGGCTCATCACTTAAATCCCACATAAATGTTTTTTGAGACTTTTAAGTGTGGTACACACTCTCTATCTACCCTCTGCGACCAAAGTGGACAGCTTGTCAGCTATGAATGTCACCTCAGGGAGAATATATAGAAATATAAATCAAATACCAGGCAAGGTACACAACTGCATTTTATTTTCAATTTTATGTCACACGTACATTCTGCTTCTGAACTTGAACAAGTCATACAGTTTTCTAGTGTCTCATTTTTATTTGTTAGAATTGTTCAACACAATCAATTGGTTTTGGGACACAGATTTACCTCACTTCACTTGAGGCATTCAGGGTATCTATGTAAGATGCTGTAGGTTCCACTGATAGCTGATGGATCTAACTTTATAGAGCTGGCAGAGACAAACAGGCATTCAATTCTCATCATTCAGACCTCAGACTGGCTGAACCACATTTTGGAACATTCTCTTTCTCTCTCTCCCCATTAACTACAGAAGAAGCCTTGAGGTTACTCATCCAACTTTGGCAACTGAACTAGACATCTAAAATTGGACCAGATGAATCTAGACCACAGGGTCTGCACATGGGCTACATATTCTAATTTGAAGGGTATATCAATACTTTCAAGGTGACTAATGTGTCAGTGATGAATGTGTTCGGAAGTAAATAAAGCTTGGCTTATTTCCATTTACCCTTCAGAATATGTTTTGAGCTCAGGCTACCGTCTTTTTTTTTAATATATATATACTCTCCCGTGCGCAGCCTTTTTTCAGTTAACTACCATTTTATATTGATTCTGCAGTGCATGCAGAGTCATTCAAGTAGACTTTTGCTATTGGTGTCTCACTTCAAGAGCTCAGAGGGGAAAGAGGTGGCTACCTACTGCTTCTGAGTAATTTTGTAGCATTATTAGTGAACTAAGGAAATACATCAAGACCCACACCTAATTAAATAAAGAAGAGGAGATATTAACTGAAGCCTGATGTATAGACACACTTTAGTAAGTTGTTGAGGCCTACACAGAAAGAAGAACATGTCCTAAGTCTCTGTATGTATGACCTCACTACCATTCAAGTTAATGGGAGCCTTGCCTTCAGTTTCACTGGAAACAGGATCAGGACCCATGCTGATTAGCTGAAAGGATACTTCCAGTTTTAGGTGAGGAAAGAAAGCAAAAGTTGGTCACCTGGATATTATCCAAAGTGAAGGTGTCCTTAAGTCTATGGAGGTTCATACATGATTGATGGTTACTGTTTTCAAATATTCTTTAAAATCACATCTATAAAGTAGCTTCCATGTGGAAAATTAAACCTTTGCACTGGCTCATTTCCATGGGTTTTTTTGCTTGTTTGTTTTTAAAATGCTCAGCTGTAACTCCTCAGGCATGCAGTTAGGGCACTCCAGCCTCCCAGGTGGTCTTCTCTCCTGGGACAGATTGAAACTATGATGCTTAGCATTCAAAATTGGGTACATGCAATGCAGACTTCAGGCTTCAATAAAATAATGAACTGGGCAATAGCACATGGAAAAGTAATCACTGAAGTATGAGTAACTATCCTTTTACGAAGTGCTCACAAAACAGTCTGAGAATCTAGGTCTACTGTTTTATTAGACAAGAAATGTATAACGCTCTTTTCTCTCTTTGTAATGTCAGGTTGATTACAGTTGATTTCCTTGGAAGTTACTGTTGTTTCATCAACAAACAAGACTCAGTAAACATTAGTTATTTTAAAACCAATTATGAATGAAAGTAATCACAGAAAAAAAGTACTTTCCCAGTAAAGAAAAACTGTTATTTGTGTATACATTTCCCTGTGCCCTTCAGAACACCTTATCACAGCTGAAAAAACTCTGGAGTTAATGGTGTTTTGGTTTGTTTCCTTGAGAGACTGGGGCAAGTCTAGTCATGTATATGATATTTGTCTCCCTTTACTAGACCATTTGGAGAGATCTCAGTGAAACATATCCATAGCTATGTAATTTATACATTTATTTATCAATCGTTTATTTGCCTGGCTTTGAAACTTTGTATTGCTTTTTACAGTTAGGGCACAGACAGCTCCAGGTATCAGCTCAGGTTATTACCCTCCACCTTAGGCACATTTCTCCTTCAGTGTTTCTTAGAGTGAGATTCTTTTCTTCCCTCTGTCCTGTTATTTTAATTCTTGCTGTGCACAGTGGAACTGCTCCTATGTCTCATTTTACACCTTACTGAGCTGCAGTAGGAAAGTCACTGCCAAACCACCTCCGTTTGTCAAGTCGTTCTTAGACCATTTCTTGTTTATATCAAGTCAGCACTTAGACACAGGTCATTTTGCTACAGCTAACAGCACTTAGTATTTCTCCACAGGATGCTGCAGGGTCTTAACACTTTCTGAGCTACCACAGGGATTTCAAAATTGTCTGTATAAACCATACCTATTCAGTAGAAATACTTGTTTCTCTGCAGTGTAGAAATGAAAGTTTGAGTTTAGTCAATGCTAGTAGAGATATAAACCTGGTTTCTGTTGCTTCCTTCCTGAATTTTCATAGACAGAGGATCAATAGCACAAACACATTCCAGCTGAGAAAACTCTTTAAAAAATCTGTCCAAAGACAGTACATTCTAAACTGAGCTGTCCATTAGGCACCCAAGTGAGATGACAATTCACTGTCACAAGCTGTTAATTGAATGTAGAAACAACCACGTCCTCTTTCTAGAAAATATCTTCCCCTTGTCTTTTTTGCATCAACATTTTCATGTGAACATTCCTGTAATTCCTTTTTGTCTTACATTATCCACATGACCAATATTTCCATTGTGTTTTCGTAAGATGATGAGAATGAGTTACACATTTTACATTCACTGAAAAGTGCCTCATTGTTTTCTATGAAGCATCCATGAATTCACTAGAAAAGGCATTTCTGCTAGAGATGCTGACAGTCCCTACTGATACTCTGTGACTGCATTTATATCAGTGAATTGAATGTGCTTAGGTTTGTTCTCTGAGAAACAGTCTAATTGACATGGAACATTGGCAAGGGTTTCTGCAGCCTCCTAACTCTTTGATTGTGTCCAGACACTGCTTGAGAAAGTGGTAGCTTAGACCAAAAACCATTCTAGTGACCATTTTAACTCTTTAGTGATGCACATAATAAACCTCTAGCACCTGGGAACATTTGTTGTTACTGCCTAACTTACTAGTTTAAACACAGAATAAGTTCTTTGGGTTTTTGCTCATTACGTTTTCTAGACACCTTGAAAATCTTAGCATTACCAAAGGTATACTGCAAAAAAACGTGGTATTTAATACCTATCACTTGACAGGACTCTTAAGGAGTTTGTATGATTTCAGGTGATAAACTTATGGAAGAGAAATCTGCAGAGGATTGTCAAATACACAGAAGCCACACACAGTTCGTAGCAGTAGTCCTTCAGCTGAACATAGTTTGAGAACATTAGGAGGTGGTATTGTGGTACCTTCCCTGATCGTATATTCTTCACTTTTCACTTACTTAGAAAAAGTAAAATAATTACTGGGCTGTGTGCTGTTTTGGTCTAAGTAAGTACAGATATTCCTGTATTACCTACCTTCCTTTTCACCATTCTGTGTGAAAAGTAACATGTATAACCTGGCAAGTATGACATGGACCCCATTCCTTCATCAGGTTATTAATTTCACCCAGGCTACTGACAGTTTGTTTATAATTTACCCTTTTCCTTATATCAAGGAGGTAGTTGGATGAACATTTGTTTTTTTCTGCTAGATAGTTATAACAGAACTCTTCAGAATTTCTATGAAAATGGAGGGGATAAGTATATAAATACTTGCTTTGATATGATTGAATCAAGTATCTGCCAAAGGCAGACATACATAACTACCCAGCAATTCTGTCACTCAAATCCATGTCAGAGAAAAGAAAAGGGATCTAAATGTTTCTAGTGAAGTTGTATCACCTAATACAATGTACCTACACATTTTACTGTTTATATACATATATATATGTATGTGTTTATATAGATATTGATATCTATGTTATATGTGTTATTAACAGATATCATATAATTCTGGATCTGGATTGGTCTCAGCCTGACTAGGTCTCTCTCACAAGTGTACAAATCATCAGACTGCGGTAATTTTTTCTTTCTTATTAATAAAGAAAAAGTTTAAAAATTTGAGCAGAAAGGAGGGAGGATATCCTCCTCCAAAATTCTCTACAGTCCAAAAATCATGATGCTCTTGGTGGTCTAGGTATAAATGCCTTCTCTAAAATAAGCAGAGAATGGAAAGGGGAGATAAACCAGAGTTTTCTGTAGGTGAATGGGATATTAGATATAAATCCAGTATTATTTCTTCATTGTATTTAAAGGAACAGACTGTCCTAGGTTAGCTGTCCTCTTCTGAAACAAGATTAAGTTTTGTGAATTTCCATCTTATCCCTTTCCTTCTAGCCTGGACTTAGGGAACCGACAAGGCAGGACTTCAGAATCTGCTTGACGGACCGTCTACCTCAGGTTCCTCAACTATGCAGCCTGGATTATGGTAATATCTATATTTTATTTGGGACTTTAGTGTTAAAATTCTCTGGTTTACATTGTGCTTTTCCATTGATCCTACACTACAAAATTTAATTGAAAGCACAATTCAATTAAAAGAAGATATTGCTCCTGCAAAGTAATGAACATCTGTATGAATCTTTAAAAAACAGTTTTAAATATCTTCAATATCATTAACATTTGTGTGTGAATTGTGGCATAATATACGAAAGGTCACATCTTTGGAAGAATTTTAAAAGCTTTTCATAATATTACATACTCATATTTCTTCATAGGAAAAAGAAACCTATTCCTGCAAAGTTTACAATGAGCCAGTTAGCCTTTTGGGTTTGCTGTTGAAAAAGTCAAATAAGCAATATGCTTATTGCAGTCAATCAAGCTCTATGCAGTGTGCAAACTTAAAAATAATTTAGTAATTTAGTAATCTTTCTGTCCTACAGCCACGTGGTTGTATACTCTTTTCTTATTTGTTCTTTCTTCGGATAGAATGTACCAGTCTGCATCAGTGTGCTATTCAGTGCTAAAAGCAATAGAGTAATGGCTTAGCAAAAAATAATATTTCTTTACTTCACTAAAGGTGTAAGACAAAAAATATGACTTTCTGTACTTTGACTCGCCCATGATCTTCAAAACCTAATGTGTTAGAACTATCAAAAGGGTTATGAAACAGCCAGAATGTCTGAATGCCTTGCTAAAAAAGAAACATTGCCTGAATTATAGCCTGAGAAAGGAAGAAAACATATTTACTTGTAAACAAAATTCAAACTTGAATCTAGTTTAGACTTTCATGATTAATGTCTAAATTTTGACATTTACAGAGATATAAAACAAACATTTCCAACTGTACTGATAGCCCTTCTAATCTGTTCATCATTTACAGTTTAGATTTAATTTACCATTTTTACAATAGTTTAATAACATTTTCAGTAATTCTTGCTTTTGACACTGAAACAGCATGGGGTTGATTTACTGTTTTTTCAGACTTGTGCTTTTATGTAAACACATCAGTATTTTCACAGCATGTTTGGAACAAAAGAAGCAAATTCTGCTTCTTTTACACCGATACAAAATCTATTGACATTGCTGAGCAACAGAGAGAAAATTTGGCTGAATTGCCGGAGTAAGTCAAGAGGAGTCAGGATAAAAGATGAAAACTTTTTGCCTATTCTGAAAGGCAAAAGAGACCAATTTCACATAGCACTGAAGAAAATTGAATAAACCAGCAGTCAAGATAGGTTCTGTTTGACAGTTTTTATCTGTTATAGTTTTTGTTACAGCTGGGTTTACCAAGTTTCATAGCTACAGAAAATAGATTCATATGTTTAGATAGCACAATACCATGCATATATGTTGTACATAACATCTTTCAAACAAACTGCACCCTAAACATTGTCACAGAGATAGGTAAAATAATTAGAAAATTAAATAATGAAAAACAGAAGGAGCAGAAGGAAAGTAAACATGATAGGTAAAGGAGAGGATGTTTTTTCAGGGGAGACGAGATTATAGCTTCCCTATGAATTATAGCTTTCATTGGTAACAAACACTCCTGCTGTTGCTAGAGGATTTTATTCATCTGTGTAGATTGATTCCTTTATGCCATTGCAAAAGGCAATAGAAACTTCTTATGGCTCTATTTCACCTTTTTTAGCAAACAGGATGTTTAAGCCCTGAAAGGCAAAAGTATTAGGATGTGTTTAGTGAGAAGCGACATGTTGGATCTAATTCTATGTTCTGTTAACTGTGAAATGCCATTGAAGTCAATGTTACACAGATGTAACTGGCAGGAGATTTTGCCTTTTACTTCTAAAAATCTGCTAACAGTGTCAGAGAGCAGAAACTGATCTGAAATCTGTTTAACTCCTCTCATCTTCTGTTCTTTTAGCTTTCCTCAAAATGTGTCAAAAGATGTTTTTTTCTGGGCTTTATCCAGCTTCCACTGAAATCTATGAAGAACTCTTTTTTTTTCCTACCAGTGATCCAGTGATCTATGGACTGTAATGGTCTCTTGTGCAATAAGAAACTGACCAACAGAAATTTCATATGTATTTTTTTTGCTAAATCATAAGACCTTATGCTTTAGGGTGCCAGTCCTGTAAATCTTATCCATTTCAATTGGATCAGCAGGACAACAGTGATAGACATGGAATGATTCATTTTCAGTAATCTGCTTTCTCTAATAGTAAGTTCCCTGCTACTGCACTGTGGGTTCTGAATAACAAAATAATTGGCATATAAAATAAGTCTGAAGTTATGCATATAAGTTCAAATTCAGATAAATATCCTTTCTCCAAAGAAAACATAACCATGAATTTGACCCAATAGAATTCAAGAACATATTTAAACATCTTCTAATAAGACTGGACACAGGAGTTTTCCTGCATCATCATGAAGTTGCTGTATTTGTGTCTACCGACAGGTTAAATGGGCTACTTAAAACCAATATTTCAGTTTTAATTAAGCTAGTTTTTCACGATCTGTAAAAGAATAGGTGGCCATTTACAGGCAAACGTGCGATTTATGTGTACAATTACTGAAATTATACATACACATTGGGGTGAAATGAATCACTTGAATTTGTATACCTATGAATTTGGGAAAATCAGACCCCCATGCTTTAATGTATGATGTAAATTATACAAAGTGTGGCTGAAACCACACCAACTGAGGAATTTTAATTTGGGGATTTCCCCAGTTGTGTACTTAATGTTATGCTAATGTTTTTTCCATTAATAGCTAAAAAGATCCATTGCTTCTCTTTTCAATGGGCTTTTTGTTAATGAAAAACATCTTTTGTTCCATAGCAAAACTGTACAGTTTGGGCAGAATGATAGCATGCTGGCTCTTTACACTTTGGACGCTCAAAAGCCTCAGGCAAAATATTTTGCTGAAAAACGCAAGCCTGGCTCCATTCATTTCACAAGCACTGCCCTCTTATGCTAGCTGTGACTTTGTCTCTTCATTTAATGATTCACTGCACTCAGCAATTTGCATAACAGCATATATCTATGTGGAGCTAAATGTTAGGATTCTTTCTAAAGAGATAAATTTTGAACAGTAAAAGTATATTCTTTTGTCCTGGTGCATCCTTCCAGCAGCAATTGTTGAGGTGATATAAATAAATCACAACACTATTCCAAAATGAAATCAAGAGAAACAAATTCTTATGTCTCCCTCTTCTTGAAAGGTGACTTTGAGCCAGAAAATTCTATGTTGTTTTGAACGAGGCCTCTGTTTATCCGCTGAGCCAAGAAGGGTGGGAAACTATTCAGGAACTACTATTGATTTTAAGCATTATTTAGACCAAAGAACAGATTTCAAGTGACCTTCTGCTGTGATAACAGTACCTGTAAGCTTAAAAAACAGCTTTGTCTAAAGGAAGTCAAAGTCTCAGCTATGAAATACAATAAATAACAATTTAAGTTTAGTTTAAACTAGTAACTAGCAATAACACACCAGTTGATACATCAAAAAAACCTCTACTGAACCAGTAATTTTGATCTTATTTTGATGTTCTGCTAAATTTGGAGTAATCACAAGCAGCCAATACAATCAGTCAAAGTCTTGGCTTTGATTTGGTTTCAGACAATCGTTACAGTCTGTTTCGTATTTTCCCTTTTCTTTCATTTAAGACTTCCTTTACAGTACAAATGAAGTTTATAGTGTATTTTAGTTTATTGTCAATATACAAAATATAAAAAACCCAAAGGCTACACAGTTGCCTTCAGGAACTTCAGTCCTGACAACAAAAAGCTGTTCTAGCAAAGCTACAGTCTTTTTCTGCATGAATATCAGCCCATCAAAATAGTTTTTAATCACTAACACACCTGCACTTGTTCCTAAATACTTTATGAAGGGAATTTTCTCCTGAGTTCACATGGGTTCTGTGAGCATCCCTTTTCACAGAATCACACAGAATCACAGAATGGCTGGGGTTGGAAGGGACCTCTAGAGATCGTCTAGTCCAACCCCCCTGCCAGAGCAGGGTCACCTACAGCAGACTGCACAGGATGGTGTCCAGGCAGGTTTTGAATGTCTCCAGTGTGGGAGACTCCAAGAGCCTCTCTGGGCAGCCTTTTGCTGGACCCTCTCCAGCAATTCCCTGTCCTTCTTGAACTGGGGAGCCCAGAACTGGACACAATACTCCAGATGAGGCCTCACCAGGGCAGAGTAGAAGGGGAGGATAACCTCTCTTGACCTGCTGGCCACACTCTTCTTGATGCACCCCAGGATGCCATTGGCCTTCTTGGCCACCAGGGCACATTGCTGGCTCATGGTCATCCTGTTGTCCACCAGGACTCCCAGGTCCCTTTCCACAGAGCTGCTCTCAAGCAGGTCAGCCCCTAACCTGTACTGATGCATAGGGTTGTTCTTCCCCAGGTGCAGTACCCTACACTTGCCCTTGTTGAACTTCATTAGATTCCTCTCCGCCCAGCTCTCCAGCCTGTCCAGGTCACATTAGGTGATGACTTCCTACCCATAAATGTTGCTAGTGAATCCTGTTGGAGAAGTACTGAAATACAGCTTTGTTTCAGCATAACTATCAGCTGGGCAATAATAAGTTAGGAGATCTGAAAAATCATTTTACCTCAGCTCTGTGACAGGATGACAGCATAGCTCAAAAAAAAATATAGGAACACATAAGACTCACTGGATGGCTGAAAGTTTTCCCTAAAATAAGGCAGAGACTAGGTTTGGGCCTGGGATTACCCATTTTACACTGAAGAGTTATTAGTTACTATGTCTTGGTAGAGGGAATAAATCCCAGCCTCCCGCATCAACTCATATTCACCTTAAACTTACAAACTCACATTCTTCTTCTAGTTGACCTTGATATCATTTACATGTTTTATTAAATAAATTGAGCATCTTATTCCTAGGTGAATACTCACTAATCTCTTACTTATGAGGGAAAGGGGAATAGAAATCCTCTTCTCTAGCTGTGACTTGAAAGAAAAGAGTGACCTCTACTGAAGCATGTCACAGACCTCACATGGCAGGTGACAGCTCTATACTATGACTCAAATTGCTGAAGCTGAGAAGCTGGCATTTTCAAGATGAATTGGAGGGAAGAATTGAAAAGATGCATCCCTTCCGTTAGCTTTTTGTCTCTGTAGTTTGGGTATCATCCTTACGCAGAAAATTGTCTGCTGCAAATTGTTCTCCAGGTCCCTCAAATCCCCTCAAAATCTGCATAAGGAGGATTGGGCTGGATTTCCACTTGTGTAAGGGAAGGTGTGTAAGGAAGGTAGCTGCTGAGCACTGTAATTTCTGCATGCTTTTGCAATGCCAGCTTCCTGCATGCTGGCTGTGTATACATTTATAAATATACATATGATTTTTTTCAATTATTTATATCTAAAATTGTTTTTGGTAAAATAAAAACATACATTTAGAGACAAAAAATGTTATTTATTTTTGTTTATCTCATCGGGATCTAAAACAAGTGTCAGAGAATTGCACATCAGTACTTGTAAGGAGTATGACGAGAGAGATTCCAAACACTTTTATTTTTGTTTTTAGAAGTTTTAACAAATTTTTTTCAGTCTCCATGACAACAGTAGGACTCTGCTCCTGTCACACATTCTTAGTATATGACCCCTGTCTGTGTAAAAGTGGTGTTTCACCTATACCTTCACTGTAAATCATTATTTTGGGCTATCCTTATTTTTCCTAGAGACTTGGATCCTCATTCTGATCTTGCCTCCTCTGGTTTTAAACGGGCGTCACCCTTACATAGGAAAGAAGTTCAGTCTGACTCACAGCAATGAAAAACAGATCAGAAATAAGGTCATGCTGTAACTGACTTCATGTCAGAGTTCTCATCACTCAAAACTTATTTCACAGCTCTTCCAGCTTTTTTTCCTTCATGTACAGAATCATACCCCTTCATAACATACACATGTAGCCCAGAAATACACATCGGGAAAAAACTGGGAGATCACCTCACATGAACAAAGTTGGTTGGCCTTGGGTGTTATAGCAATAAATATAAGCAAGAGCCTCTCCGCATACCATGCCTGGGCATCAGCTATAAACATTGGTCTTACCACTCTGAGAGCGAACATTGTCTGCAATAAGTTAGAAGAAGCCCAGGTAAGAAGCAGTTACAGAACAAAATTGGTCCTTTTTACCTCATACCAGGACACCTATACTTATTGCTATAACAGCCAAGGCCAAACAACTTTATCACTTGCTTTGTTGGAGGGTTGGAAGCAGAAAAGCGTAGGTGGGTCCCATCTGCAGGGAGGAGCTGACAGGACAGGTGACCCAAAACTGACCAACAGGGTATTCCATCCCATCTGCCTCATGCTCAGTATAAAAGCTGAGGGATCAAAGGGCTAGGCCTCTTTCTTCGATGGCCAGCCTCTGAGGAGGACTCTGTCTGTTCATCTGCCTTTGATCCCAATCCTGAATCCAGATCCAGCATCCAGTTCCCATCCATCACTGAGTCCAGTCTGGGACTTCCCCAGTGCCAGATGGTGACATGATTGTCATCTTGGGAGCTTGATACAGTTTTGTATATATTTCATTATTTTCTTTTTATTTTATTATTAATATTTCATTAAAGTAGTTTAGTTCCTTCTAGACTCATAAGTCTCTTTTTCCCTCCTCTGCCTCTCTCTTTGAAGAGGGGTAGAGGGGAGTATCTGTCGGTCCCTTCTGGGGTACCCCACGTCCCCAGTAACCAATTTGGTCTAAACCATGATACCTAGCCACTGAGAGAAGGTTTTGTCACATTTTTCATAGCCCAGCCCTTTCTTGCACAGTTTGCACATGTAAGCATTTGCTTGAAAATCCAGTTGGTGAGAGAGGAGAGACACTGTATCATCAAACATCAAAATTATTTCACTGTCATTTTGTTCTATGACCATCTTCTCAAATCTGTCACTTGGTTGTTGGAAAAGGAAGAGGCATCTTGTCTGAACATGAATTCATGATCAGCTTACAGACTGGAAGTTTTACCTTCTGTAGTTACAAATGTATATACAGTTCTCACAAGTAGTGATGAAATTCATTAATTTACATCTTTATTCCATTTGTATCACCAAATATTTTCTACAAACCGTCCAATTTTTTACAGCTATCCAACTTAATATATTCAGCAGAAAGGATCTATAATAGGACAGGTACCTGGATTAGAAATATTCCTTAAAACTGACCCTCCAGTGATGCGAAGTTAGTGTTTTGACACACATCTTGGAGACAGCATATTACAGATACACACTGTGTTTACAAATAATAGTGTGTTCTCAGACCATGAAGATTTTCTGCTGAATGACTTAACTTTGAACATGATAGCGGAAAGCCTACCCCCACTGGTCAGCACTGCAGTCACTGCTGCTTCTGAAGCTGGAACTCGTCAAGCTGTGAGGGGAGTGTGCAGTCCTCTTCCCTAGGAATTTCCCTGGGGAAAAGGAACCCTGCAGTACAAAATGGAAATTAAGAGGTATGGAGACCTTATTCTCTCATGTATGAAAAACTTAAAATCTGCCTATTTAGAAAATTAGAAACAGTAGATAAATACTTACATTTCATGAGTTATCTATCTTCCTATTACTAAATAGTGCTGGGTTACCAGGAAGATTAAACAAAACAAAACATATTTTATTTATAAAATATTTTTCAGCATATGAGCTGGTAAAGCACAAAGGCTACCAACATTGTCTAAAGCTGCCTTCAAGTCTTTATCTTTTAAACATAGCTGTCTCCAAATGTATAGTGACTCGATGTTCTCAGAGTTCTGCATTATAGCATGTTGTATGTTTTCCTTAAAGTGCTTTGCTGGCACGATCTTTTTATTACCAAAGAGCCCCAGTTTTCCATTATGGAAAAGTATATTCTTAGTCATTGTGATTATAAAAAAATATTTGGGAACATAAATCTATGTTCTGCAGTTGCAGAAGACATGGAGTAGATATACAGCATTTATTGTATATTAAAACTCACTATTTTAAGTGACTATCAGGGTCTTGATTTATGGTTTAAAAATGCATAGTACTGGCAGAATTTTATTCTAAGTCCATCAATGATGGCTGAATCTTTTATTCATAACTTTCCTGATTTTATATGAATTCTTTCACTTCCCAGAAGATGAGTATTGTCAGGAATGCAAGCTTTTTGACAGTGAGAGAGCTTTAGTAGATTAGTAATTAACAAGCTTGATGCTACAACCCCATAGAAAATTTCCTGTTAATTTCAATGAAAGCGTGATCAGGCTCAAAGTCATCTGAAATTTCTGTGAATGTAAAGGCTATTTCTTTCTTTCGGCTAATTTTGGACACTAATAAGGTTGATTTTAATGGAACTTACTACATCCTTACTGGAAGCAGAATTTGACCCCAGCTGAAAAGATTGCCCCCTTCTTTCACTTTGTTTTGAAAAAGAGCTACATTTTCATAATAGTGTCCGGGTACGCACACAAATCTCATTACCCAATAATAGGATTTGTCTACATACCTCCTGCTCAGTCTTTTGGAAATGTACATGTCCCTCAGCATGGGTTATTTTTTTTCTCCTTGTTTCCATTTACATCTGTCCACATGAGTACAATAGATTATATTCTATATAACAGTTTTAGTCAAGCAAAAGTAGGTAAGTATATAATCAAGGAGAAGGCAGAGATATTCTTAAAGGACAAAATCAACTTTGGAAGATAAACACTCACTTTTGTTACAATGATTGAGACATTTGAGGGTAAAAATATGTCAGAGAGGTGAAGCAAAATGTCATGGAATAGCTCAAAATAGCAGCAAAATGCTAAAACAATGTTTAATTATAGTCTGCAGTCCAGATATCCTATGGTTGGATTCTCCTGCAGCAGTGGAGTTGTCTTATGGAAACTTGAGATACCAACATTTTAAATTGGGGATACGGAGGACAGTTTAAGTTGATCCTCATTTTTATTCTGAACTGGCTCTGCTCTGCATTTCTTTCAAAGCAGGAAAAGAAAAGAACTGAAAATCACTTCGATCTTTACTGCCTTACTTCCAATCGTTAGTTCTATAGGTGTTCTGACTAAATATGTTATAGAAGCTGAGTTAAGATTTTATTTAGAATGTAGAACAGTAAATTTTGGAAAAGCTCTCACATAAAGTTTTGGAGGAAAAAACCAACCAACCAACCAAAAAAAAACCNATGAATAGGATGAGCAGCAAAATATACCCTGATCATTCGTATGCTCTGTGAAACTCTCTTGAAAGGCTCATCATTTGTAAGATGCATGAAAAACAGCCAGAAATTTGGGCTGTCAATAGAAGTTTGTCCTTTGCTTTATTTTTTCTATTTCTATATCATACCACTAGTCTCTACTCTTACGTTTCTTTCTCTGTGTAAAAATAGTTGCTTAATTCATACAAAGAAGCATTTCCCAGTGACAAGTCATACTTAATTTACCTTTTGCTTAATTAACCTTCTGAAAAGTTAAGGTCCATCTATCTCGCTTGTTGAAAAGTATGAATAAGATGTGAGGTCACTATTTGGATATGAGGTCTTGCTCTGTGTGCATGTGTTATGCACTTGATGCAGAAGGCTAAATTTTCATTTTTTCCTCAATATAGGCAAGTGTCCTAAGTCTTGTTGCTATGCAGTTTAGCCATAGCAACAAACACAAAAGCCAATGTGTTGTTATTTCTATTTTTCCTTCCAGACAGTTTGCCTAGTAAAGAAGACATGCTAGATATAGCACTGTCAAAATAAGTGCAGTATTTCCTGTGAGAGATGTCAAACATTTAATCTTTCAAAAGATTATACTGTGCAAAAATGCTAAGCAAGAAGGTGGAGAATCAAGCTATCCACATTCTTTTGATGTGCAGGTAAGGAAGTTAAAAAGTAATTACTGTAAAAATATAAGGTTTTTAGTAATATATCTATTGAATATAAAAAATATCATGATACATTTTGTTCTTTGCCAAGAAAATGGTACTTAAGTTTTTTACATGACTAGACAAAAGGTAAGGAGTAAACACCTCATCTTCAATACTTAAAAGAGATTTATGATGTAAGTGATGCATCTTTGCTTCACAAAAATTTTTATCCCTCTTCTGCAATCAATGATAGCTTCCAGTCAGCATTGTACTGAGCTCAAATAAACCTACATAGAACTTGAGGCACAATATCCCGGTCTGTTGCAAAGGTACATAAAAGATTTTCTTGTGGCTGAGGTGAGGAGTGTGAGGAAAGACAAATACTTTATTCAACAGATTCTTCCACAACTTCCCACGTGATTCCCAACAAGTCATGTAAAGGTAATTATAATGTAAAAGAAAAGTTTGGCTTCCTGCCTCTTACTCACTTTAAACGAGACTTAGATGCCTGACTGTCTTTCTGTTATGACACATCTTATTAATTGCCTAGACAATCATTTTTTCCTACTTGTAAACTAAGGAAATTATGATAATAACTCAGAGACACACTGTATGTTTAAATTTATTAATATTCAAAGATATCCTTCAGTTTAGGATACAAAAAGTCAAGGAACTTAACAGCTATTATAGTAGTACTGACTTATTTAGTTCTGCTAATTTACATAACCAAGCATTTGAGACATTTTCATGAATATGACTAATTTAGGATTTACCTATGTATACAACTTCATTTGTGTAGTTTTTTTTTTTTTTAATCTTTATGTATTTCAAACCTCTTGGGAAGAAACATGGTGGCACATCCATCATTTAAAAAAATATATAATTACAGACACCTTTATCTATGGTGGACTCCAGGCTCTAAGTTCATTTAGTGCTTACAACCACTTCACATATGTTAACCAAAACCTAAGAATTTTGTCTTTGTTATGCCCAAGTGAAGAAACTCCCGTCTCATCTGGAAGTATGCAGTATATCAACTTGCAGCAAAGATAAGCTCTTCAAAAGTTCAGGGGAACAACTGAACTCCCCTAATTTCCAGTGTGCTGTGTGCTCTCAATTTCAAATAACCTTGGTGGGAGCACTCTTGCTCTTTCAAGAACTGGGATCTTAATCCCAGTCCACCATTTCTTTATAATAGATGTGGGAGATGCTCATAGCGAAAGACCATAGAGAACAGAAAGAAATACCATTTTAATGACAGAAGGAGAAAATAGAAATAGCTTTTTGTTCATCTTTTAATGCTTCTTTTCTCATATGATCAAATTGTAGAGTCTAGTTTTATTTTTTGTTTTTTTTCTTGATTAATCCCAGAACTTCAAACTGTGATTGATCTCCAGCTGCCAGTGTGGACACCAGTGAGGAACTATTTTAAGGAATATAATTTATGGATTACCATAAGTGATGTAAATGGAATTTTTTTGAAAAGAAAGCAAGCTATAAGCTATTTCTTAGCATCTAGGTAAAAAAAATTGGCCACAGTTTTTGGATGTGCTATGCACTTCACTTATGCAGCCACATGTAATGAAATCTATACCAACCTCCATCACCCCACCCTTCACATCAAATGAGAGCAAAACTTTCAAACTGAGTAAAGGAAATTACTCAATCTGCCCTCTGGTCTACAAGTTGTGGGAACAACCCTAATTTCAAAACCTGCATGTAACTCCTCTTTGAGTGTCTTTCTTTCCAATCCACCTCAGCATGACACAGACAGGCTTGTTTTTTTCTTCCACCCACTAGTTCATCTTTGCAAGTGATACTTTCTGTCTTGTGGAACAGTGTGTACTGTAAGCAGCCTTAAGAAATCCTGACCTTACCATAATAGGTTGAGGACATGGCATCACAATATTGCTGGTTGTCTTGATTTTGCTTTCTTCTTTGTCCAGTGTTTCTTGTCTCCAAAGAATGGATCAATTTGAATTTACTTAAGACCAGGAAGGACTTCATATTTTGCTCACTGTTTTAAGTCAACCCCTTTGATGCCAGAGAAAAGAGAATGCATTTTTTGATTGTTTAATGAATTTTGAAGCTTCATGCAGACTTAACATTGAGCATAGCCCAGCTTCAAAATGTGCTGCAATAAAAAAACATGTCTTCATGTTAGCAAAGAGTTATTCTGCTTTTCATGAAGTTTCAATGTACCTTAGAAAGATGTAGTATTGCTCTAAGAGTCCTTTCACCCCACTTAAGGGTCAAAAATTAAAGTATTTCTAACGAGTTACTTATCCAAGTCTTCCTTTAAAATCAGGAAGGAAAAACAGGTATCTCCAGAGAGCAACTGATCTCATCATAAGATAGATATCTAGGATAAGCACTATGAATTCTCCCCTTAGAACTGACTGTATTTCTCTGTTGACAATGACGGGAACTGACATTTCCAACAGCGCAGATTAAAATTTAATATTCAAGCTGAAATTATTTATATTTAGACATCAGCAGTTAGATAAGTTGAATATTGCCATTTGTTACTCTTTTCCAGCTGTGGTAGGGCTTCCCATAGAATGTGCTTGCTCCACCTGGGTGTATGCTGAAGCACCAGAGTTCCTGGATCAGCAAACTAGCCCTGTGTGTTCTGTCCACTTTCCTTATGCCAGAGGCTTGGAAAGTTAGGCAGACTGTCGTCAGCCTCAGATGGAGGAGGATGTTTGAACAATAATTCTTGCTGGGATTAAAAAGTCTTCTGAAGACTTGGTCTTCATTCCTAGTCCTCTTCTGGGATCAAGCCCAGGTCTCCAATGCTTTTGAGTTGCTTTTCTATCTTTATTGTATACCTTGCCTTTTTTTTTCTCTTCAGTTTTTCTATTACTGCCAAAAATCTAGATTTAATTACACTTTCTTCCAAATGGAAAATTGCTGTGAAATATAAGTAAAATTGTTCAGGTCTTCTCCTGTGTCAGATTATGTGTTTTATTCAGGAGAAGGAATAGGTAATATCATAGAGACAGCTATGAATTCTCACCTCTGCAGCTGCTTGGATCCTAATTCATTGCACTACAGCATGGAAACTTGTCCCTCTCACATATGAAATAGATGCCAGCAGAAAATTGTCACAGGATGGATTCATACTTGGCAACTAGTAGCAAGTTTATAACTACCTTATATTGCTGAGGCAGTAAAAAGGAGATGGAAAGAGAGTTGAAAATCTGACTTCAGTGCCTCTTTATGAAGTGATTTGACTCTTCCACTTATTTTCTTTATTAATGTCTCTCTCCATTCTACATTTTATTTTTCTATTTATTCTATTTAATTATTTAGCCATTTTCCACATCCCCTGTCTCTGTGCTCTTTTCTCAAGTCCCACTATCGCAGCAGTTCCTCCTTCACATAACTTTATTTTCTTCTGCTATTTTCCACTTCTAGCCTTATTTTCTCACTCTGATTCTACATTTCTTACTTTTTCCCATTCCCTGATGATTCATATGGGTCTTCATCCTCTTTATCTGAGTGATGCTGTTACCATCTTTTCTTTACAAACCAATGTTTACCCCCGTTTCCAATTTTTTTTTCTCTTCCATGTATTGGTACTACCTCTGGCATACTCAATTGAAAAACAGAAACTGCAGTAACAAAGCAAACTCACCAAGCTTTTTCCTAACACCTATTTATAAAAATTCTAAATTTCTTATAAAATCAAATCTATCGCTCCAAGTTTTTTCCTGTCTATACAGAAAGTGGACTAAAGTGAAGGGGATGAAAAGCATAAAAGAGATGTAACTGACCAATAAATATCCTATTACAGACACTGCACTTGCATCTGGAAATGTTTCAATACAGTTAACTGTTTCATATATAAAGCTAATTTAGAGGGTTTTTTTTTATACTAAACATTTTTCCATGATGTGAAAGAAGTTGTAAAAGAGAAGGATGTTTCTAAATGGAAGGAAATAACCAGTCAGATAGATTAAACAGAAAAGTCTCATTTGAGAGAACTGGCCCTTTTTACTAAAAGTGACCTTAAAGTTACCTATGCTCCCAAACCACAAGACTTTATTCAGTTAGAACTTTCCTTGATATTTATAAAAATTTTCATTTCTATCTCTCAAAAAAATTAAAAAGACAAGTTCAGCAACCTCTAATTGCATAACAAACATTCAGCCTTATTAAAGCCTGTAGTTCTTATGGGACAGATCTGGGATCCTGTACCTTCCAGCAAGGTTTCCCTGCAAAATGACTGAAATTCCCCAAAAGCAAAGCATTGCTTTTTGCTAGCTGAGTAGAATCTTGCTATTGAAAGATGAGATACAAATAAGACTATACAATATAAATAATGATTATTAAAAACCCTTTCAGAATTGAAATAAAAAATTCAAATCTAAATTTCCACTGACAGAAAACACAAAATTTCTTTCTTTTTGGTAATTCCTGTCTTGTACCATAGAATCCCTCAACAATATTTGCCCCCTTTTCTGCTTTAAATTTCTGCTTCAATGTTAAGAAAATTCTGCTTGCACTGTAGGATCCAGCTTTGTAAGGTAGGTAGAAACATGGCCAGTCTTATCTGTATAATACTTCTAAGTTTAGGTAAACTCTTCATCACCCAGACAAGATGCTGGAAAACTCCCTCTTTCCACTTTTGTCAGTGGCCACACTTATGCAATTCCTTTATTGCCTTCTTTTTTTCATCAACACTCACATATTTTTATTACTATAAGCTCACTGAAGTTCTTCATAGCAGCCTTTGATCTAATCGCTTTCTTCACATAGTAAGATAAGACAAATACAAATAATACATTGGTTAAAAAACCCAACAACAAAGCATAAGCAGAATTATTACTTCCTTTTTCTCTCCAACTCCTTTACCTAATATTTAGCAGTTGAAATTGGAAGCTCCCAAGAAAATGAAGATATGAAGTTTAGTTAACCATAAACTTACTATTGACTTGTTTATATACATATACCTGTATAACATCACATTACACTGTCCTATATTCCATTAAATAGCAGGGGTTACAAAGGGTAGTCAGGCTCAGGAGAACGTGAGGGGGTCCTTTCATCATTGATACCTTAAAGTATTTTGCGTATGAAACCATATGCTGGTTTGTACATTTGTCTTCACTGTAAAGATGAGTAAATACACGATGAACACTTCCTTAAATGCAGCGCGCAGATACTTTCTGCAGCATCCATTTGGACATGGATTTGACACTATCTAAAACCCCCAAACTCCCTCCTTGGCCTTTGCAAGGACTGTGATTTATACAAAGAGCCTTTTGAAAGATTGTCAGAAGCTCCTGCTTGACACAAAACCTGGAGGCTATCTGTGGAAACAGAACAAAACAAAAAGAGAGACATAGAAAAAAAAAGATTTTTGCCAAACAGATGGGGTTGGCAGTTATCCTAAAAAATCTGGGTTATGGCTCTGCCCAGTACTAAGGATTTAGAAATAACTGCCTAAGGCCTCAACCAAGAATGTTTTTGTCTGATTTTTCTTTTATTCTTTTGTTTTGGGTTTTCCCCCCCCCCATTTAGACATACAAAAAGAGGTGCAAAAATAAGGAAAAAAGAGGGATAGTAAAAAAATAATTAATTAATTAATTAATTATAAATATTAAAAATATTATTAAATGTTTTTAAATATCTTCCTATGACAGATTCTTCTTCTCTAACAGTTACAATAAGAGAGATAAATCCTGAAGTCCTTATGTGGACACTCATAGTCCTACACAGGAATCTGTGAAGAAAGAATCCTGTACCCCCATCAAAGCACATAGTTCAAAAAATATTTTCTTTGAAGAATCAGCAATTTAGGTTCATAACAAGACTTTTATACTTAAAATTGAATTGATGTACTGAAGTCCATGACTACATTCCCTACTCATTCCTTACCATCTTGAGTCTCTACATCCTTAACTCTCCAATGGTAAAGGTCTGTAGCTGCCTGACATTCTGCTTTTGGGCATATCTAGAACTGCTACCATCTTGACAGCACAGACTATCTCTGCACTTACCTCCCAGCTTAGATACTCTTATTCTCAGTTCCAAGAGAATAATTTTTTACAGATACATTTATATGATAGATCAATAAACAGATGACAGATAAATAAAGATAGAAAAAAAGAAGCCTGCATTCACTATACTACCTGAAAGCAGACACCAAAATAATTTCATTCTAGTCAGCAAAATCTTCTGGAAAGAGATCTGTGTGCTGATCCCTGCACAAAAGGTAGCTAATTAATTCCAAATGATGCAATCATTGGTTAAAATACATAAGCAGGTTTCCCCCTCTTGGATCCATGCTCTTGTCTCTGTAAAATACACAAACTGTCTTTGGAGCAGCATTCAGAAATCAGGTCCTCCGTCCTACACAAGCTAGGGAATAATGCTTTCTAGCCACCCAAATGAAAAGTCTATTTCAAATTCAGTGTCCTCTGAAATTTGAATTTTGTCCAGAATTTAATCCTAAAAATGTAAAACGTATTACAGACCCATTTCTTTTTTTCCCTGCATCCCCACCCCCTACCCCCACTGCCCTTAGTTCAAGGAGTTCACTTTATTTGTTTATTTATATATTTTCTTTTTTGCAATGCATCATACAGCTTCCTTAAAAGAAGGGAGGCTTGTGTTGGAGCCACATCGAGATGATTGAGTCATGGAGAGTGTCGGCTTCCAGTTTCCAAATTTTGGAAACCATTTTAGCCACTGAATTTGTGTATAGAACAGGATATAGCTTTCTGTTCTTTCAATTTTTTATAAAGGAGTAGAAGTGACTAGTGCTCCACCCTGGTAACGTTCCAGGCTATGCCAGTTAATAGAGATGCATTCATACAAACCAGAGGCAGTGACATAAGATCCACAAAGGACTGGAATTTTAAACCAAAATTAAATTGCAGTGCTTCAGATTGTTGAATGGCACTACCTTCCACAAACAGAACACTTGCTGTGAACTTTTTGTGTTTATATATTGTGTCATACATAAAGTATATGTAAAGTCAGTAAATCTTTACAGAACAGGTTTATAAATAAATAGATATGACTTAATATGAAACATGCCTACTTTAAAATTGGTATACAATCATTTGTCTTCCATAGGAGTATATTGAAATTAATTTAAAGAATTAAATATATGCACATCCAAGCAGCACAGAGGTTTTGTTTCCCTCCATGTCTTTTATGTCTCTGGCATATATGTTAGGCACTTATTTTGTGCCTTTTAAGAAGACATTTTTTGGTAACTTTTATAACAGTAAAGTACAGATGTAGAATAATGCTACCCTACCTCACTGAGTGCTGAAAAGATTATTTTAGTTAATGCGGATACAATGTTAAGACAACAGAAAAGCCATTTGTACATGCTAACAGTTACCCCTGGTGACAGTTTGATAAGAATTCTCATATGAGTTCTTCTTGATGTTCCCAAGATCTCCAGGCACTTTACAAGCTGAAGTGGAATCCATTTAAATGAGAAATATTTTTGTACACAACAGTTTTGCTTAGGTTCAAATCCAAAGCTCATTAAAGTAAATAATAAAGTTTCCATTGACTTTCTTGGGCTTTGACTCAAGCTCCATGAATAGTGTTTAATTATAAATGAACATTTCAGCTCTTTTCTTTTATATTCATCCAGTCTGGAAGATCACTGTGTCTGCCACTTCTTAATTTGCTAGCCAGGAACTCAGCAGTCACCAACAGTGTCCTACTTAGCCTCCAAATGCAGAAGATACAGCGCCTGCTGCAATTGACAGCTGCTGCTGCTGCTCTAGCTCCTAATTTCCTAACTCAGCCCTTGTTGAAAATGACAAAGAAAGGGGGGTTGGAGGAGGGGAGGGGAGGGGAGGGAGGGAAGGGAAATGGCTTTGTGAGAGATATGAAATCTCAGGCACATGCCGGTGTTTCTGCACTGAATGTAAAGTACTGGTCAGAATGAGTCCTGCTGGTTTTGTTTTCTGCCAGTTCAAAATCTACTCAGCTTTGCAGTATGGACTGGAATGTTTGGAAATAGCAAACAAGTAGCATTTACTGTAACGCTACTTGGATATATAATCAATGGACTTATGATTCCAGGAAAAGCCATTAAAAGACCCATAAGGCCTATGAGGTTGATTTAAATGTCTAAATATATACATCAACAGACTTACACTAACATGTGACACAAGAAGACAGTGCCCTGCTTTCTTTTCTAGGCATCTACATTTGTCAGGCAAGAAAAGAAATACCACTTCAGCGGCAACTCTCATGTATATTTGAGTACTGGAAAAAAACCCTTCTTGTCTGAGGTCAGATAAGATGCGTGTGTTTTCAGAGCAAATTAAACTTAGGTATCCTAGCTCTGCACCTTGCTGCTGTAACTAGTCAGTCAAATTAAAATTAACCGTACCCAAAGTATGAGGCAGAAGTGGAAGAAGAAAGGACTTGATGATTCTTCAAGTGCTCTATGCTTAGGACAGTCAGCACAGACTGCTGTTTTAGGAAAGTCTCCTCAAACTCAGTGCAGAAAGACAAGACTAATTATTCAGCTCAATATATTGAAGTTTGTAATTAATAACAAAAGTGGAAATCGTACAGATTCTACTCCTCAACGATATTTTCTTGGGTATTTGAGATGATGATTCTGCATACCTGTAGTGTTGCCTCTGACCGTTTATTTTCCTCGGTGATGCCTGCTTCTAATGAACCTTTCATTTAATTTCTCCTTCTTCTTCTTCCATCTTCATTTCCTCTCCACTTTATATCTAATAGCAAATAATGATAATGTGATGGGCAGAACAGTCTTTGCCTCCAGTGCAATCTTTCTACCCCTCCACTATTAATATGAATGCAGATAGGCAGATAAACACATATGAAACACAAAAAAGGAGGGGATGCTTGTATGCACACAAAACTTCATCAATACATCTATATGAAACATATACAAAATAGGAACATCTACCAAAAACTTGCAAAACAACAACATGAAAATAGATTTAAAGATACTCTTTTAAATAGCTGTCACATGCAGGGCACGCTTCATAAACTGCAGATAGGCTTCCTGAATAAAATATGAGGACATGTAGCTCCATGACTATCTCAGTAAAAAAAAAATCTGAAGAAAATTTATAAATAGGCCATACACTATCTCCAAAGGGATAAACAAAATAGCCAGCAGTGACAGTATTTGCTTTTCATGTGTGCAAATACAAGGCATAACAAATGTCAGCTTCTCATTTGCAAATTAAGATGTAAAGGAAATGTCTGTGACAGTACATGCAACAGTTCATATTTGAAGTTTGGCACAGTGAACTGACAGCCACAGAGGAACTGCAGCCCCCTAATCCTTTCTTTCTGCCTTCCAGCTACTGGCGAGGAGGGTGGAATTTAATAAATATGTGATGAGAAAAGGCTGTGAAAGGCTGGCGTATCTTCTCCTCTGCAAGAACTCATCTTCAGAGATAATTAACTAGGTGACAATATACAATGTGCCATTAACAAGAGCATTCAAATCATTTCTGGACTTAAGTACAATTTTAAGCCGCTTATCAGATTTTCATTTCTGAATCCATTCAGCTGTCAGGCTTACATCCTGGCTCTTTATTGAAGCTCACATGGGAATCCAAACCTTCTAATTTTCTATACAGATTCATTTCAGAATCAATTAGAGCTGGTGGCAGCCTTGTCCCTGTGTGCTAAGGGGATTAGCTGGGCACTTGCTCAGCTGAAGTTACCTTTGAATGTACATTCAACCCTCTATCAAGAAAGAGTTTTGTTTTTTTTTCCAGAGGATTCTGAAGTAACTGAAGCACTGAAATCAACAGATGGCAGATAATCACTGGAATGGTCTCCAATTTTTTTTGGAAAGGGAAAATGATATTTCAGAATGTCTCCTAGACAAGGATCTTATGTTGTACAAGGGAAAGGGAAAGGGAAAGGGAAAGGGAAAGGGAAAG
>VZSZ01001845.1:1332-48471 GCA_013398815.1 Ibidorhyncha struthersii
TGGTGTAGGGGAGAACTTGTAGAGTAGGGTAGATGGTTGGACTCGATGATCCCAAGGGTCTCTTCCAACCTAGACAATTCTATGATTCTAACTAATAGCTGGAAATTGAGCACAGCCAATTTTTTAATTACAAGCTGATTAAACTTTTGAACAGACTATCAACCTGTAATTATTTAAGTGTATCTTTATCAGGCACCCGATAACCAAGGACCTAATGAACTTTACAAACCATTAGGCGGCATGAAATGCTGTTAACTGGTAGATGAGAAACTGAGGATGACAGCAACTACATTAATAGAGAAGAATACAGTCTTTTCTCCTACGAAGAGCGGAATAATCTTCATCAATCTGAGCAAGTGGAAGCAGCATCCCAAGTGTCAGAATTCAAACTCAATTGTTCCAGGGAACGTTATAAAATCTTATCAAACCGCGACCACAAAACCACAAATGTGCAAAACTTACTTAACTGCTTGGTTTAGTACCTGAAGGTGGGAAACCACGTAGACGCTGATGTTCCCAGTAAAAGCACGAGCCCCTTATATCTGCTGTTTTCCAATCACTGTGCAAGAAAAGAGATTTCAGGAGAATTACCTGACTTCAGAAGTGACCAAAGTAGTAAAATAGTAATGTGGAACAACTCACAGCAAAACTTCCTTAACATTAAAATCATTATAGTGTTAAAAAGGCTAAGAAAACGTTTGAAAATGTTTACAAGTTTAAATATTTTTAATGTATACATATAAATTTATACATCTATAATATGGATAGATATTGTGGTAAAGTGTTTCCAAGTTATTGTTTATCCATTACTTATTGGCTACTTTTAATAAGCTCGAGGGTTGGGTTGGTTGGGGTTTTTTTTTTCCCCTTTACTCTGAAAAAACGACAAGTCTTTAAGGAAAGATGAACCGCGTTTAGTGTCAAAATATAAGAAATATGGGTTCAGAAAAGCTCATATAAGCTCCTATTTGGAAGCAGGAGCAAAATATTCAAAGACCAAGCGGTGAATTACTGCGGGGTTTAGTGCTACCCGGCCCAGAAAGGCTATCTGCTTTTCTGTCTCCTTGCCTTTGTCAAGTAACTCACAGTAGCTGTTTGAAGCCATCGGAGCCTTATCTCTGAAGGCAGGAAAAAATTACATGCAGTGGGAAAGCTCCTGGTTCAGTCATCCTCTCTCCATGGACGTTTGTGACTTTTTAAGCTTGGTATCCTTTGGAATCGGTCACTCTAGGGAGCAAAGGCAAGGCATGAACGGAGGCTCAGGATACATCAACAAAAGCCCCATTGACAGGAACCCACTCGGAATAGTCATAATTCAGTAAGTCAGTACCCTAATTCAAAACCTAAATAAAGCGAATGCATCCTTGCCTCAAGAGAGGAGTAATTAATCAATGAAAGTAGGAAGTGTTTACTTAACTGTTCAGCTTATAGAGTTGGCAAATCTTAAGCTAAATATTTAACTACTTCAAGAACTACTGCAAGTTTATAGTCTTCTCACACAAAAGTTTGAAACGTCAATTGAATATGTTTATCTTCTCTGCGATGTGTGATTTTTTTTTTGCACAATTCAGCCAGCGCTATCAGCTTTGAGCTCTTTTACAGACTACTAAAGACCTGTAGTATGCTCGCCAATTATTTTTTTTTCAAACAAATAGCACAGAAAAGGGCAGTACCTTTGTTGATAGACAGTCAAGTGCTAAACACTGCAAAGGAAAGAAAATATATCCCAAGGTATTACCTGAAAACTATTAATTAGCAGTTCACTTCCAAATAAGTGGACTGGGATTGAGGACCTTCTGCTGTAACGGGTTTTTTGTTTCTTATACCAGGTAAGGCTGTGAATCTTAATCTGAGTGTTAAAATACAATTTTTTTACACTATGAATTGTATAGGTTTCACATGGGTGCACAAACAACTGAAAATAAACATCTCCCTTTCCAGAATAACTGGGAGAAGTCTTTGGGGTTTTAATAACTTGGTTTACTGACAAATATATTTGTTAATTACCCATCTAATCTGCGTAGAAGTGCCTTACACCTGAAATGCGCTGTAATCATTATTTCTACTCCATCGTAACATTTTCACACAGAAGGGCTATCCAAGCCAGCAGGCATTTGTCCATGCTCGGAAAGACCCAAAAAGTGCTCTGAAAAATAGAGAGACTTACCAGTAAAATATTTCCCCTCCTATTTTTCAAATGGAACTTGATCATAGGAGGCTCCATCTCAAGACCACGTGCTCCAAATTCTTCTAAAGGTACGGAAGTTTGGGTCCTGCTGTCGGGGGTCCAAAATTCGCCTCGCCGGTCAGCCTCAGGACCACTCCTGCGATATGACGGTATGCGTTACATGACCTATTACGAAAGTACGTTTTCCTGGATGCCCGTGAAGACGCCATGTTACCCAAGATGTATCATTTACCACCTCTGAAATCTCAGTTTTGCAAAGCAGCAAAACGCCTTGGGGTAAGAGGTGTTACCTCCAGCGTCTTCCTGGGCAAAGGTGCACAAAGACGCGCTGCAGCGCTTGCCGCAGGACTCTTGCGTCGCTACCGTACATGGGGGCCAAGGAGGTGGCTTTGGAGCAAGCATCTGGGCACACATGGAAAGAAGAAGCAAGTAAAGGATGGAAAAAAAAAAAAAGTACACCTGGCAGGAGATAAAGGGGTTAATGTTATGGTCTGGGGCTAGAAGGATCCTGGCCAGAAAAGAAGATGGGGGAAGTCTGGGATGGCCAAAGCGCCTGTATTCTGAGCAAACTTACACAGCTTGGACTTTGCAGAAAGCTTTCTAGGTTTATTATGACTGCGTTATCATTTTGCTTCATCCATTAATGGCTTTCTAACCGATTTTCTGGGGGAAAAAAGTATGCTGCACTGCATACTTTTGGTCAGAATGTAACATCTCTACCCCCACCCTCCAAAACCTCAGGACTTCTCTACTTTGTAGCATTTCTCTGTTTTGTTAAACAAAGATTTACTTTAAGAAAAAAAAAACAAACACAAAAACTTTTAAAAAACGTAAGCTGGATTCATTGTTACATACGGGGGGGGGGGGTAAAATGCCATTACTTTGAAAGAGAATGGCTGCAAACCAGGGAATTTAAAACTACGTGTTCTTTTCCAGAGGCAAATTCAGCCCTGGTGCTTGCCGAGCAGAGCTGTCGGTATAATTTACAAAGTAAATGAGCGCTCAGCGTGTCTCTTGTAAAGCCTCACACGAAACCCAGCAACCTGGCCCAAGAAACAATTGCTAATCTGAACAAATTAAATATATATTTGCGTACACATGGTTTTTCCTTGCTGTCAGAGGGCAATCCTACAGCCAGGAGCGCGTAACACCGCGGGCAGGGACTGTACAACAAGTCTTGAAACTTCGTAATTAACTTAATCTTAACTTAGAGAAAACAAAACGGCGCTGCTGTGAAAAGCTGCAGTTGACACCCACCTATTGAGGACAGACATCACTCAGGTGTCCCGATGTGCTCAGTTACCATTAGGAGAATGGGGGCAAGAGGAATGCAGTGCAACAGAGTGGTTTAAATTCTTAAAAGATGTGTTCACTATGCATATTGATACGCAAAATTAGAGCGCTGACGGTCGTTGTAAATGCAAATCCCTAATTACAGTGCCAAAGGTACCACTTTGAAGAGCAATATTCAGCTACTACTAGACCATTACATAGTGCCTTTACAAACAGTTTCTTTTTTTCTCAGGGAGATTGCGCAGAAAATCTGAAGTGCAAACCGAGGCAGAGGTTTTGGACATGATGCAGTTACAGAGCAGGACCCACACTCAGCTTTTCCCGAGAGCAGCCTTCACCGCTTCAGTGGAAGATCTCAGAAGTACTGGCTTGGAGCATCACAGAGTTATATAGGTTGTGCTGCAAATACAGGTGAATATTAAGACATTAAATAAAACCGGCAAAAGGTAAATCTGTACATAGCACAGAGGGCTTCGATTTTTTTAATTTCATTTTAACATTTAGACTAAAAATGCCCCGTCCAAATTTCCCCTTCTTTAATTTCTTCCCTCTCTCACATCTCGAATTAATACTGAATCTTTATAAGAACAGTAATATTTCTGTCCCACACCTTCAGAGTGCACCTTTTTGTTGTGCTTACTAATTTCTCCATCCATTATAATACAGACTTCCTATAAAGCCTGAAAAAATTAGCCTTTGAATGTCAACTTTTTCTACTAATACAGCCATTTTTATGACAGGAGGTACTCTGTGATGCCATATGCACTTTTAACTCATTTCTGTATATAATTTTGACTTCTGAACCTATATATTCAATTGGAAAATCTCAGAGTCAAGAAGTAAAATTATTAAAATGGCAACTCGGTTAGTGAAGAATGAAGTTTCCAACTGGTTAGGTCCCCTCCTTATATCTGTAGCCCTGGTCCCTCTGGTCTCCCTCCAAACTCTGTGTTGCATTACTTTGCCTACCAAAAGCAGCAGAGATGCTTCCTTGCCAGTCCAGTAGTTGTACTTGAACAAGACATTTTAAAGGTCCCGGTGAGCGGCTGCAGCGTTCTGGATAACCAGTTTCCCACGCGCTTTCCAGAGTTTTTAAGCTGCAGTAACTGAAACTCAGCTAGGTCAGCTCAAGAGCTCTTAGTACAGAAAGTTACTGCCTTACGCTGCTCGACACACACATGTCTTTCAAGCAATAATTAATGTTTTGAGCACGTACATTTTGTACAATCGTCTAGCACGTGCTTGCTTTTCATTCAAAACAGGCTACTCTCATCACACTGAATATCTGGCTGTTAGCAGTGCATTTCTCTTGGACTGGTTTATCATAGGAAAATATCCGTTCTTTATCACCGATATATCTCATTAGGGCTGTGGTTTGAGTTTTGCTAGTTTGTAGTATGAAAAAGCAGATTCTCCGAAGTGCCAGTTATTCAATTCCTTCTTTCTTTCAACTATTTTTACACTACTCCATTTGCCTGTAATTGCTTTCCACACTCAGTAGCACCACGAGAAGCCTCACACTTTCATTATTCGCTGGACACATTAACAGATTATACAATTTTTCCTATAATATCACAGTAAACCGATGTCATAAACAAAACCGCGGGGAGAAGAGGCGATTTTGCTTTGTTGTCAACCAGTTTGCTGCCATTGCTAGTCAAATCTCACAAGGGGCAAGAGTTTCAAAATAACTTTGAGGAGTCCAGTGACTTAACAACTGGAGTTTCAAAATTAATTTTTAAGATTCAGAAATACACTTAAAATGCAAATGCCCGACTTGGATAATTTTTAAAGCTAGAGCACGACCTCTAGGTGGTGCTGACGACCTCTTATTCCATGAGGTTAAGGCACATGCCAGTTTATTAAACTCTATTCTGGACCGTTACCCTTTGGCAGTTTCCTTCAGGCACGTGGATTGCAGGTGTAGCAGTTAAATTAGTGCAAATTACTTATTGTAATACGGTGGGTTTAAATGTATAACCCTAAAGAATAATTCAGTTCCCTCTTCAGTAAAGGGGCAGCAGCAAGTACACAGCCAACACAAACGCGCGAGACGGCACGTGGTAAAGCAGAGCATCGAAGTCGTTTCAGGCACCACAGTTCAGGTCTCAAGGGGTTGTGAAAAAGAACGTCAGACTTTCAGGAAAATAATTAGAGGGTAAAAAAAGTTGGAAGCTAAACAGCAGAGGTGCATGCGATACAATAGATGAACTAGAAATGGTATTTTCCGCTCCTTTAAATGAGTTCGTTGCAGCTAGTAATTGTCTTTTGTTTTGACATTTATCACTAGGAAGAATAAATTGTATTGCCGTATGTGGATTAGAATCACAGAATAGTTTGGGTGGGAAGGGACCTTTAAAGGCCGCCTAGTCCAACCCCCCTGCCACGAGTAGGGACATCTTCAACTCGATCAAGTTGCTCAGAGCCCCGTCCAAACTCACCTGGAATGTTTCCAGGGATGGGGCATCCACCACCTCTCTGGGCAACCTGGGCCAGGGTTTCACCCCCCTCAGCGTAAGAAATGTCTTCCTTATATTCAGTCTCAATCTTCCCTCTTTTATTTTAAAGCCATTACCCCTTGTCCTATCACTATAGGCCCTATTAAAAAGTTTGCCCCTGTCTTTCTTGTAAGCCCCTTTAAGTACTGGAAGGCTGCTACAAGGTCTCCTCAGAGTCGTCTTTGGTGCTGAACAACCCCAACTCTCTCAGCCTGTCCTCACAGCAGAGGTGCTCCAGCCCTCTGCTGATTTTTGTGGTCCTCCTCTGGACCTGCTCCAACAGGTCCATGTCTTTCCTGTGCTGAGCGCTCCAGAGCTGGAGGCAGTACTCCAGGTGGCGTCTCCCCAGAGCGGAGTAGAGGGGCAGAATCACCTCCCTTGACCTGCTGGCCACATTTCTTTTGATGTGGCCCAGGACACAGTCAGCCTTCTGGGCTGTGAGTGAACATTGCCAGCTCGTGTCCAGCTTTTCATCCACCAGTACCCCCAAGTCCTTCTCAGGAGGACTGCTCTCCATCCCTTCATCCCCCCCCGCCCGTATTGATACCGGGGGTTGCCCCGACCCAGGTGCAGGACCCTGCCCTTAGCCTTGTTGAACCTCATGAGGTCACACAGGCCCACTTCCCAAGCCTGTCCAGGTCCCTCTGGATGTCATCCCATCCCTCAGGCATGTCAACTGCACCACTCAGCTTGGTGTCATCCACAAACTTGCTGAGGGTGAGCTCGATCCCACTGTCTGTGTCACTGATAAAGATATTAAACAGTACTGGTCCCAATATGGACCCCTGACGGACACCACTTGTCTCCAGTCTCCATCTGGACATTGAACCATTGACCACTACTCTCTGGATATGACCATCCAGCCAGTTCCTCATCCACTGAACAGTCCACCCATCAAATCTGCCTCTCTCCAATTTAGAGAGAAGGATGTTGTGGGGAACCATGTCAAAGGCCTTACAGAAGTCCAGACAGATGACATCCATAGCTCTTCCCTTGTCCACAATGTAGTCACTCTGTCATACAAGGCCATGAGGTTGGCGAGGCAGGACTTGCCCTTGGTGAAGCTATGCTTGCTGTCTCAAGTCACCTCCCTGTGCCTTAGCATAGCTTTTAGGAGGATCTGTTCCATGATCTTCCCAGGCACAGAGGTGAGGCTGACAGGTCGGTAGTCCCCAAGGTCCTCCTTTCGACCCTTTTTAAAAATGGGTGCAATGTGTCCCTTATTCCAGCCACTGAGGGCTTCACCTGACTGCTGTGACTTTCCAAATATCATGGAAAGTGGCTTAGCAACTACATCAGCCTATTCTCTCGGGACTCTGCGATGCATCTCGTCAGGTCCTACAGACTTCTGTAGGTTCAGGTTCCTCAACCTGATCACGAACCTGATCTTCCCTTACAGTGGGAGCGACTTTGCTCCCCCAGTCCCTGCCTTGCAGTCCACCCACTCAAGAGGTGTGGGGAGAGAGGTTGTCAGTGAAGACTGAGGCAAAAACGTTGAGTACCTCAGCCTTCTCATGGTCCATTGTTACCAGTTTACCAGTCTTGCTCATCAGGGGGGTACACTTTTATTGACCTTCCTTTTCTGGCTGACATACCTGCAGGAGCCCTTATTACTCTTCTTTGCATCCCTTGCCAAGTTCAGCTCCAGCCGTATCTTGGCCTTCCTGACCTCATGCCTACACAACCGGGCAGCGTCCCTGTACTCTTTCCCAGGATACCTGTCCCTGCTTCCCTTGCCTGTGCATTTTCTTCTTGCCCTTTAGTTTGAGCAGCAGGTCTCCAACTCTTACCCATAAGGTTAGCCATGGCTGTTCTTCAGAGACAGCTCTTCACACTCTATCCATTTCTTGAGGTAGAGGGCAACAACCCCACCCCTCCTTCCGCGCCTGTCCCTTCTGAACAGCCTGTAGCCATTGACAGCCGCACTCCAGTCATGGGATTTGTCCCACCAGGTTTCAGTAATGGCAACTGCGTCATAGCTTTCTAGCAGCATGGTGGCTTCCAGCTCTTGTTTGTTGCCCATGCTGCATGCATTGGTGCAGAGGTACTTCAGCTGGGCTGCTGGCCACGTCACCTTCTTAGAGGAACATCCCTTAATTCCTTTGGGGTATTTCACCGGTGTATCCCTCTTGGCTCCTGTTACCTCAGGAGCCCCTGGCTCACCTCCATAAGGCTTCAAGTGTGCTGCAGTGTAGCCAGCAGGTCTCAGAGCAACAGGCTGGAGCCCTCACTAGCACCCCGTGTACATACCTTCAATAACTCCAGTCAGAAGATGTCACAGTCAAACTGGAATTTGGGTAACTGTGTACAGCCTACATAAAATCTCTTAATTACCATTTTTTTATCTGAAGCTTGCACGCTGTTGAGACAGATCGTTTAACTGCGCCACTTTGCAGAAAGGAAAAGTGAACTTGAGAAATGCAGTCACTCAAGTGTGATCACACTGCCAGCTGGAGAGATAGTAAGGTGCTCCCAGATGTGATATAGGTGCCATTATTTCAGAAAAGCATTTTTGAGAGAGAAACTTCGTTATGCAACAGTATAATGCCAGAAAAATGCATGTTACATTTTGTTGTTGGGCTTTTTTCCCCTCCCTTTCAGACAGTGCTTGAGTGTTTCCAAATGGTTAACTTGACATTACCATGCATCATAGAATCATAGAATTGAGGTTGGACCTCCTTTCCATTGATTAAAAAGAAAACTCAAAAAACTTGAAAAAGAAAAATTGATTAAAAGACTTCCCTTGCGTAACATGTAAAAATTCCACAAAAAAAAACCCAGAACAACAGAAGAAAACCAGCTTATTCTGTTCCATTTCTTTCTTAGGCCACACAACCCAATCAAATTTGAAGAATTAAAAAGACATTAGAGCTGGGTAAGAGATAATCTGACCTCTTATATGCTAAAATGGAATATATTTTTCTGATGACATATTTAACATGGTGCAAGGAAACTCAGTCAGATATTATTTTAAGTTACCCAAACTGATTTATTGACAATTTAAATGTGACATATTTACAGCACTGTTTCTAAAATAATTTAACAATTTTCATAGATTTATAAAAGTACTGATAAATAGGAGACCCTGACAATTACCAACCACAAATATTTCCCTATGCTACTGAACTACAACAGTAGTTCTTTTCTTTTTTCTTCCCTCTTTTTATAAGTCCCATAATGGAGCTGCTTTACCTCCACCCAATGTGTGAAATTGCCAATACCAAAATATAATAAAATGAACATGCAGTGTGAAAGCTGTACCAGAGAAGTGATTTCAGATATTAGACTACAGTAAAAATATTTCAATGCAAAGTGTCTTCCACACAGAATGTACTTGTGAAAAAATAAGCTTTTAAAGAGCTACTGTTTTATCTTTATAGAAGTTAAAACCTACAATACTAGTTCAGATATTTACAGTAACTTCCAATTCTGTGCTAGTTTCACATATATCTAAAGAGTCAAACAAAACCAGTAATTTACAAACACCACTGCCTTAAGACAGCGGTTAGTTAGCTTATGGATAAAATAAAAAAAAGAAGGTGCTGATATAATTGAAGGTTTTGGAATTACATTATATTTCATTCTTATATGACACCAATTATTCTATCCTTGGATCAACTAATTATTGTGGTAAAGCCATCCATATCTCTCAAGCAGGAAGTCTGTTTGGAAGTTGGAGAGAAGATGGACTTGTATGATACGTATCTTAGGTTCCAGTAGACAAAAAAAAAGTATCACAAAGCTGGACAATCTGGATCACAATAAGCAGCAGCAGCATGAGATATTTGTGGGGTTTTGATTACAGCAAACATTTTTCAAAAATGAAAAGTACACACAACCTAATCCAATACTTGAAATGTAAAGGTTCTTTTCATTTGCATCACTGAAGCCCCATAACACAGTGTACACAAACAACAAATACTCAGTTTTTTAAAAACATATATTGCACAGCTAGTGGGTGCAATACCAGAACACTGGTATCCCTAGCATAAATTTTGTATTTTAAATAGCTGTTTCGAACTATGCCATTCAGACCAACTCCAAGCCAACGTTCAAAACCATTAAAAATGGTTTGTGTACATAACTAATCCAAAAGTGTTTCAACAATGTGAGGAAAAAACACAGGCACTTACGCTTATTAGTGCACCAAAAGTTATAGGCCACAATTACATGACTATGAACAGTTCAGTACCAATAATGACAAAACTAAATGAGGAGGTCTTCCACCGATCAATACAGAAAGAAGAACTGTTCACAAAGCACTGATAAGAAAACCAGTCTCAAAACAGTAATCAAATGATACGTTTAGACATTTCAGAAAAATAATTGCTGCAAAGCCTAATGTAACACAATATAAACCCTACTTAGTTCACAAGATCTAAAATGTCCAAATTCAAAAGTCCAATTTCTCTTCTCCCCCCTCCAAAACACCATTACATGCAGTCCATTAAAATCCAAATGTGCAAAAAGTTATAACCCACCTTTAGGAGTGCATCAAAAATAGGCTCACTATTCAAAATATTATTTTAGTGGAAATTTTACAGCACCATAATTAGAATTCCAAGGGAGTTCAGAATTCTCATTCTGATAACAAATCAGTTGACACTGTTGATCCTAAAGAACAGAAAAAAAACATTTCGTGCATTTCCTGGTATCTGAAATTCATGGAGAGAAACAATTCTCATCTATGCCCAAAATCTTACTGTAGTTGAAAGTGAAATTAAATAATCACATTTGTTGGCAATAAGTTCTCCACAATATAGCATTAGTTGTAAATTTAGTAAATTTGCCAGATTAGGAATGAAAAGTTGCTGGTACCTTGCTTACTTGCAAAGGTACTTTTTTGTTTTTGTCTTTTGCTCTTTTTCCTTCTAAATAGTGCAGTTTGGCCCCTCCCTAGTAAGTGATTTACTATCAGGCTTTGAGAAAATGCGTAAGGTCCATTTCTGACCCTCAGCTGAAAGGCAATATATAAACTTTATATATACACATGTGTGTACAGAAACACACACACACATATATATAAAAAAAAATAATCAGTGTTCTGTTTTTTTTGTTCTCATTTCCTATAATTTTCTTTGGTTAAAAGTCCAAGCAAGGAAATTAGAGGACCGAACAAATGGATCATTCTCCAAACACTTCCATCACTACACATCACTAACTGGAAGGCTTGCATCATCCAGATCCACAAGGCCAGGATCCTGTTCCTGAGTGCCATTTTTACTTTGGGGTTCCGAGAGGCCCTGTTCAGTCACTTTGGAAGCTGATTCTCTTGGAGCGACAACCTGGATCTTGTAGCTCCCTGGCTTGGCCTTGGTAAAAGATTCGTGAAATCCTCGCTTCTCCAAGGCAGGGTATTTGGCGTGAGGGTTTGGGACCAGAGGGCTGCCGTGAGCGGCTGTGGAATGTGAGGTGGCTGGGGCTGGGATGGCAGAACGGAGAGCATGGTTGGGTTCGGAAGAAGACTCGGTATGCTCCTGGAAAAGAAGAGCGCATGTCAGATGAAGTCATTGACGTCACGTTGGAAAGATGCAGTTTCAGATTTCACTCTCAGAAAAAAAATCAAGACAGAAAATACACAAAGCAAAGCATCAGCCACAGCAGCAGGAGGTAGGTGCTTTCTCAAGGCGGTGTATTATTAAATGTGAGCTTACAGCAGTATGTGACAACAACATCCGTTTCTTCATTTGAGGAAATTAAATTTCTCAAATCAAGCTCAGCAGCTCTTTAGTCTTTATAACACGGTCCAGCAAATTGAAGCTTCTCATTTTACTAAGATGTTAACTTATCCTTTTGAAGATAAACACTTTAAACACCATTGAAAGTGACATCTTTCCGAGAGAAAAATGTATTCAAACATATTCATATACATCAGGTGCTCATATCCTAACTCCTGAAGTAATGAACATGTTACTGTTCCCTCTTCTTGGGGTACCGATCTCCCCAGTTTGTTCCAGGGACCAAACAACAACAGTAACTATTTATCCTATCGAGACTGTATAACAATTTCCAAAGTTAATGGACCTAGAGAAGAAACTGATCTTTAAGATATTCCTTCTAATTGCCAAGTTGTTTTCTTGTGTTTATTATTGTTAACTGCTGTTCTGTTGACTTTTACATAACTCTGTTAGATTGATACTGTGAAAATAATATTCCACCATTTACTTACTGATAAAGTTCCTAGACTACCTAGGAGTGGTTTAGATGTCTAAAGCATAGGCACAGAGTGTCAATTTAGCTGTCCTAGGATATCCCGCCTGACCTACAGCTGCATCTCCAGAACAAAAAAAACCTCAGGTTCCGCATCGTACTTATCAGTTCTGTAAGGATGTCTCAAATACGTAGGGATATCGGAAACAGTGCTGGGTACAGTGGTAAATGATATGATCAAAATGATGTGCGATAATGCAGCCAATGCTTCCCTCTGCATGCATTAGGAGCTGCAGCTGCTGCCACTTCTGCCATCACCAGTGTTAGTATGTGAACTACAGAAATCTGCGAACCCATGTGTGCACACAAATCAAGTCACTTTTCAAGCACATTTATTAGCAAAAAAAAAAAATCAACAGATGTGTGTCCAAGATGCAAATATACATCCTAAATGAAATACTTATTTTTTCACAGGAGTTTTCCAAGTGTCTTTTAGAATGCTATGACATGAATTCATAAATTTAATTGTAATGGATTCTTCCAAGTACTAGTATATTTTGTTTTATAAATTAACTAATATTATGGGGTGAAAAAGCTGTGCAACTTTTTTGGGACTTCAGTTTTGTGTTCAATTTCAGTGAAGTATTTCACATTATTTACATTGCCTTATTTCATACCTGACTTGACACTCCACTTTAAGAAAAACGTTTGCTTTAGGAGAACATACGAATCAGTGATTTATATTCTTCTTATTAGTAATAATTTTAGAACAACCAACAAGACAAAATTAAGGAATATTAGGACAAGATTTCTAAAATAAGTGTTTTGCTGAATTGAACTGAACAATACTCAGATTTTACTACCCACACTGACTGTAATTTCAGTTAAGGGACTATGCTGCTGTATTACTCCTAAGGTGTACTGCTTTGAACGGTGTACTGATTATACATTGTAATACTTCTACGTTTGAACTAATAATTTCATGCAGAGACTTATAAGCCATGCAAATCAGGCTACAATATTATCCTTCCAATTACCAGAGTTACAACGTGCATTTTTTGTGTGCACGCATCTGTATTAGTTTGTGGGTAGCTTAAATTTAATTTTGCTTTTGCGCAGTTTCAAAAAAAATGTAAAGTAAAATGTAAATATGAACTCTCATGCAAATTAGTTTTAATATTTTCCTTTTAGAGTGACATCACATCACTTACATTTAAATATATAGTATGCTTTGAAGTATAAATACATGTTTTTGCCATTTTTAATTTCCAATTATTTTAAAAGTATGAAAAAACAGTGCAAACCTGTAAGTGAATGATACAATTTATGAGTTAGTTTTCAGTAATGGTAGTGACAACAGGTAGCATTATTTTTAGTTTTTTATAGTGCAAATTAGTCTCTAGTCCTAGCCCTCTGTTAAGAAGGCAAGTTTACATGAGAGCCCACATACGTGCTGCATTCACCAGTTCTTGATGTATACCTCTGTATACAAGGATTCGACAGCCTTCTGGCCTGCCGCATCTGGAACACAGTGCAAAGCTAAGATTAGAGTAACCTATACTTGGGGAAAGAAGAGAAGAGAGGGGAAAAAAGAAAGAAGTGATGCAGACAGTAATAGCCAGATTGCTCAGTTAGCCCCACACACACACAAAAAAAAAAAGCATACACAAAGAAAAGTTATCTGCATATTTTCATTCCCCCACAAAGAAACAAAATTGATGAAAGGAAGTTTTATTTAAAAGCATGAAGCTGCTCGCAGCTGCAAAAAATAATTGAGAGCTCAGATTGAGTTAACAGAAACACAGTATCAATGCAAATGTAGTCAAAAGTCAGATTTAAATTATTAGATTTCAGATTATGGGGTAATGACATATTCAGCTTATTACAAAACATCCCATAGCGAAAAAGTGAAAACCATAGCTTGCAGCATCTGAACTGTAAAGTATTCCATTTGTTAAATCTGGACATACTTGGAGACACTGTGACACTACAGTAACCTTCACTTTTCACAAGTTGATATACTTTGTCCTTCACATCTAATACCATGCAAATGCACGTTTCTATGAAATGCTGGCACCCACACAGCTTCACAAATAATATTTGTCATAGGGCCTCAGTTCAGTAGTGCTAGATGGTGTTCATGCTATGTTTCCAACAGCAAAAACTAATTCATGCGAGCAGAGATCTCTTAGAGAAGTTACTTTAAATTTGAATCTATATGTGCACATACAATAAACTATCAACAACAGAGAATGACAATTTATTAGAGTTGTTAAAAAAAATTAGGATATTTTCATTTGATTGCAAAATTCAATTAGCAGAAACACCTCGCAGGAATTAGAAAGTTTCAATTTTACTTCCAAACCAGTAGCAGCATAGTGACAAAGATCATTCTGAACTCAGAAGACTTTTTCTAGGTTAGCACCTGCATTATCAACACATTCAAGACAATACAATGCACATAAAGTTACATATACTTAAGACTAAGATAAGCACTCAATTAAAAATGCAAAATATTTTCTGCCAGTCTGTATGAAAGTTCATGCAAAGATGCCACATTACTACAGGACAGGATAGAGGACAGGCAAAGGGAAAAAAACCTAGAACTTCCTGAGCACAAGTGAACATCAACTAATCACATTTTTCTGAGGTTCAGAATAACATACGGAAGCTGCTGATCTTCCAGGTCCCCGCTGTGCTACAATGGCCCCAGAAATTGCTTTTATCCAACTGTGCATGTCTTCTGGACTGTCCGCCTGGATCAAACAATAGGCATTGTATTCAACATAATTGGCTCCCAACTTTCCCATCTGCATTAAAATAACAGCCTTACCCTACTTTAGTAGTCTTATTTAAAGCCATAGCGACTTCCATTTCTTAACCCCGACATTTCTTAAGATCTTACCCTGAATTTACTATTATATGTATATAGTTATATAAAATAGTAACCAAGAAATAAGTATTTTTATACTATTTGCATACTGTAGACTCAAATTTTTACTTTTAGCAAACAAAAAATAAAAAAATGAAAGCGCCCCCAGAAAGTCTTACAGGAGATCTGCTGACCCCTCTTAGCAGACTTTGGCCAATGACAAAACTTCTGTACTTTTCAGTCACTGTTGCACTTTACTTCTACGAGGTAGTTACTGAAGAGTTACAGTAAAATAAAAATCAGACTTTGTTAGGGGTCAGCTGTACACTTACTTAGAACAACAATCAAACAAAGATGCAATAGATTAACAGTGAACACCAAGGGTGTGCGCATCTGGGATAAAGACAGATAAAAAGCTAAAGTTATCTCCTAATTAGGTTGCAGCTTTAGTAAACTAGCACATTCACCCAGCGAGAAACATCTGCAACATCCCTTAATTATGTTCAGATATAAGACAGCTCATAACTCAGCGCCTGGCACCACTGCCTGCATTAGGCTACACAGGCCTTTCTGCTCCTACAAGAGAAACTAAAAAAAAAAAAAATATTTCCAGTGCTATGAGCACCACATTCCCACAGAGCTAGGAAAAGCAAGTCTTTGGGGTTTGCATTATATCCAAACACTTAAAAGATAACATGGTAAGGATGCAGTGAATACTGTGCATATGGGTACATATTACCAAATAGGTACTGAAATCTAAATGTTGCTGTGCTTTAGTAGATATTTTAGTGTGGCAACTAACTTGAATCTGAGAACTCAACTGTTACACATAAAATTCAGTACTTCAAAATAAAAATTTTAAATACTGAGTTGATCCTACAGAATCTGAAGACCCGAATGCCAACAAAATCACATTAGAATTTATTGTTTATCACTTTCATACACTAGCAATGTAACAGTTGCTGTTACGTGGAATATTTCTTATATGCGTCTTACTGAAACATAATGAAGATCACATTCCCTTGGAAAATCATGGCATAGTTAAACACAATTTAAAAAGCAAAACAGCAGTGCTTCTTTGCTTTGACTATGGCAGTTCGCCCAAAGTTTAAAGAAGAAATTACCTGTACATAAAAGGTTCGAGAAGTTGTTACGATTTCAAAGAGATTGTCTCTCATCATTATATCACTGTAAATGAAACACACACAAATACTTTAACAGCAAGTACAACTATCTATTTTAAAAGGACTCTAGGATGTGCAGACAACCAGAGCATTTGTTGTCTGAAGACCTTTGCATTTCTTTATCACTCTACTGTTGGGTTTTTTTTGGTAAATACCAAGTAGAAAAAGAAAACCATCTTCTCTTACTCCTAAGACTAAGAGTCCTAAGACTCTTTATCAGTGGAATGTGTGCTACTATATATCTTTTTAATTGGAACATTCTAAACCATGCTAATCACGTTAAGTTTAAAGAATATTTATTGTTCTAGTCAAATTTTTATGAAATTCCACATTTATATTTTGCTATGTCTTCGCAAAGTATTAGTCCTAAGCAGTAGCCTACTGAAAAAAAAAACCCTACTATAAATGCAATTAATTCCTTAGTATATTGCCATTTGGTGGAAGGGAAACAGCAGGAGGAAGAGTGTTCTCATCTACATTCAGACATTTAACATAAGGTAATGTCCTCTAAAGGTTTAGAGATTATATAAGCAGAATAGAGACTCCTAAAATTGCTGCCTCAAATCAGCCAGCACCCATGCATCTCTACCTCATGATTGCATGATACTCCTTTGTTCCACCCTTGTCCAATGCATTTACATTCTACTGAACATTACAAGGTTGAAACATACACTAATGCAGAACACTCAAAACCAGTTTTATGCACAAAACTACTTGCTGTCCTATAAGTAAAGAGTATCACACATGCATACATCAATGGAAGTTATTAAAAAGTTCTCCTCTGTTTCCAATGAGCAGTCTAGCCATGAAAAAGCAGCATACTATATCCCATGTAACAGCATCAGTGCTTCTCTCCTCACCTTTGCTTGCATTCCTGAACTTTATGGACCTCCTTAAGTGGTATAACTCTGAGAGGTTCCTTTTCCTGGAAACAAAAAAAAAAAGGGCAAAAATATTTCAGTAGAGTATATCTAACAACTAGAATACAGTCAAAAAGCCAGAGGTCAGGACAGTTGACAGCAGCAGACATGTAAATGTGACTTTCAAGGCAGTCACTTATGCAAAAGGTGATGTCAACCAAAATTTAATTTGCTTTTGTGAGTATTAAACCAAGCATGGCACTGGCAACGAAGAGGAGGTGAAATCAAGAAGTAAAAAAACCTCAAACACATTCATTCACCTTACCATAATGGAGACAGCCACCTCATCCCCTTCCTCTAACCAGATCAGAAAGTTGAATCTGGCCTCAAGCAGCTTATTTCAGTAAAACCATGACTATATTCATTTGCTATGAAATGCTACAATACAAGTTGCTTTGTTAATTGTACTGCATGACACAGCTTTAAGTATGATTAATTGTATCCTATACTCAATACAATTAAAAATAATACAAAGAAATCAATTGTACCAAGACCTGTAAAAGAGCAAGTATTTTTAAAGCATACGAAAATTCTGTTACCTTAACAAAAATAAGTGTTACAATTCTGTCAGTTTCACACAACAGGAAAGAAGTGAGAACATTCAAACAGAAATACTTTCACTTTTGCCATGACAACATAGTGTCATACATACTATGATTTTCCTGTGGTTGTTGCAGTAAAACACAAACAGACAACAACTTATGTTACCTCCTAATGTGTTTCCTTTAAGCAATGTTACAATGGACTACTTTAGTTGGTTTCAGCTTACAGACAAAACAAAAGCTGTCAGCTCTTGAATGACTACTTTCTCTACAACTTCTATTACATATACTTAAGAGATTTATGTTTTTACAGCAAACAGCAAATGTCATCCAACTATAACCATCCTCAAATGTCAGTTTTCATTAAAACACTTGTCTCTATAGCAGATCAAATGTTCAGAGTTTAAAACTCTATGATTTCAGTTATTTTGCACCTCTTCTCCCCACTCTGCTCCCTGCTCTTCCAAGGTTCACTCATCCATTACAGAGTTTGCAAAGTAATATGTCAAATGTGAACTGCAAGATCGTGCCTGGAATACAGACACCCGTTGCAGGGAAGACCTCAGCTCAGAAATTATAATCTTCCAAGTCTGATATTGCCTGTGTTTCCCTATGCTCCACCTGAAGACTGACTTGGGCTCTTCCCCAAACTGAAAAGAGGAGATCATTAAGGGGGGGCGGGGAGAGGGACAGGACACCAACCAACCACAATTAAAAAAAAAAAAGAAACGAGAAACAATTTAAATAAACAACCCAACATTTTTTACACTTTTGAGAGCAGAGAGCTCAGATATACTTCTACAGATGCCCAACAGCAGCATCTCAAGATATACAGTAAGAATCATCTGAAGTACTGGTGAGCAGGCTGGCTGCCAAGACGAACTAACTTCAAGTAAGAGCCATACTTGACTGAAGACTGCAGCTACTGGGAACTGAAATCCAACAGAAAGACGTTTTCCAGAACTAGAAGTCTGATGCTACACTAGCTAAATATCATCTTCATGCCATAGCCTTCTTAACCGCAAAGGCACGACAAACAATCACTACTGAACTTTTCTTGAATCTTCAGAAAAGAGCACTTTACCCTTTTTGTGTTTGTAGGAGATAACCATATGTCCATTAGACTTTTATTTAAGTTGTTGCAAGTGTTTTCTTCTTGGTGGGCCGTGCTCTGTGAAAGCTTTGCTCTTTCCAGTACAGATTAAAAGTCTCTCCAACACGTATGTTTTAGACATGGTAGATCCTGATTGTTTAAAAATGATGATTACATTTCCTAACCACGGAATTCTTTGATTACCCACTATAATCCAATAAAAGGACACTATATTCTCTATCTATTCAGTACTTAATTCCCTGAAAAGAGGGGTGACTCTTAAAATGGAAAAAACCCCGATTTCAGTAAAAATTGTGAAGCAGGATCTACTTCCCTGTTGTCTGACAGCTGGTCAGTCCAGTAGCTTTCTCAAACTGCAGCAAGGGGATATTAGCCTGAAGAGTAGAAGACACTACAAGGTTTTATATTGTTTATTTCAAATAAACTGGAAAAAATCATGATGGAACACTAAGTGTATGCATTTCTACCAGCTTTCTAGCACTCTCAATTCTTCATAGAGTCAGAGCTTACTTGCAAGCAATCTGCACTCAAACTCTGACAGTTTAACAAAGACAATGATGCAAGACCACACTCCTGTTACTGCTGTATTCCTTCATTAAAAGTCAAGCAAAAGTTCTCTTCAAAAACAGCCTGAAATTTGGCTTCTTAACACTTTGCACCTTACAGTTGGCCTGTAAACTCAATTTTCCTTGATTTTTAACACTCTACAACTCAGACTTTATTCCTCATGTACAAACACTCTCATGTTTAGTAAGTGTGGGATTCCTTTTTGGGGTAAACAGACTGTCTCCAGTACCAGCCACTTCATTTTTAAATGAAGCCTGAAGGCACTTAACATTTGGTCAAAATTGGTCAAAAAGTTCAAGAGGGATGAATGGGGAAGACAGATCATGAAACTGAAACAAACTAAGTGCTGCTTCTGAACAGCAGAGTTCTTTGCCTGTCTTGGCTGCCCTGGTGAAACAACAGTGTGGGAAAAGAGCCCATCACTGCTAAGATAAAACACCCTATAATCCTAACTTTAAATTAAAAATTGCAAGATTACAGTTTTGCCTCTCTATATAACGATCAGCTGTTTAAAGAACACAATTAATTATACGCAAGTATGAAGTGACATAAGACAGTAATACAAAAGTCAGGGCGATTGTACAATATATCCTATTACTGTTCTTCAGTGCCCTTCAGTAGACAGATTTCCAAACAGAATACTGAAGTCTGACTTAACAGCCACCCTGTTAATTTCTGTTCTTCCCAATCATGAAAAGTTATTACAGCACAGAGCTAAGAGTTGCAGGATCAGCACAGCACATTTTTTGAACACAAGCGTATTTCTTTAGTTTTTCTTGCAAGGTTCACTGGAGAATAACACACATTTGGAAACTTACTAGTTCAGACTTAAAATATCCTATTGTGTTTTCATCTAACTGAAAGTATCTTCTCTTCCAGTTCTTCATCTGTTAAAGAAAAATAAATATTTATTTTTTACATATAAGAATATACTTACATGTTGTATATTAATATATTTATANGTACATATATTTATGTGTTGCAGAATTATTTTTGGGGCGCTATATATATATATGCAAGACTCTGCCCAATTAACTTTTTTTTTTTTTAAACTGCAAAATTAGAAATTCTGGAAGCTACTATTTTCTATTGTAAGAATTTTTCAATCTCCACTGAAACTGTAGCAACTCAGCAGCACAGATACCCCATAAGAAACGTTAAAAGACAGTACATTCAAGGTTTATAGTTTATTTTTAACCAAAAAAGGCATGTTACAAAAAGAAGCTTCATAATCCAAGATAAAATGAATCTGAGGACTCACAAAGCATGTGTATCTTGCTTAATCTTAACTATCTGCTCCTTCTTTTAGCAAGGCATCATGTGATTAGTTCCACTTGTGTTAATCAGTCTGACAAGTGGTACAATTCTTCCTCTAAACTGAAATATTTCTGAATATTTTAGTGATTTTAAAAGCATGCAGACATTGAAATTCTGCCTTAATTTAGATGAAAGTCTCTGTGCACACAACTTTTCCTCTCCAAAACATCTCCAACATCTTAGCACTGAAGAAAGTAATGAAAAGAAGTAACACAGACATAAATTACATGCTACCGGAGGGTAAGTTTTAACTTTAGCAGTACTGACAATATTAAGGATGGCTAAAGTTACTGGTAATTATGTCGTCTTTTTTTTTTTTTTTTTTTTTTTNCCTTTGCTCTTGATTAATGAAACACATTGATCTCAAATACTTACCACTGCTCCTTGTTTTACACAGTAGCCAGCTTTGATAATAGCATTATCTGGGGGATGCTTAGCAGTAAAATATGGAAGGTGACTTTGTGACCGTTTCAAATAATTCCTATCACCCCCTTCACTGCACTCACTGATTTCTTCTTTCTAGAAAAAAGCAGGAAAGTTCAGAACATTCTCAGTTTTTCCTAAAGGTCAAAGAATAACTATACTAGTTGTAGTAGGAAAGAACTGTATCATCCTGTGCTCACAAATCCCATTTCCAATTTGTTTGAACGGATAAAATATTTCAACTGATTTCTAGACAACTAATGAGACTCTCCCAGGGCTACGGTTGAGTACTTGCAAGCTCCATTTAGAAACTACACTACGAAAGTGCTGAATAGTCTCAAACAATATTGACAGACACTGAATGAAGAATGTAACAGACCTGAACCCAAGATATATGCGTGTATTTACTGCAAACTTGTAACACGACTTTAAGGGCAAAACACTAGAGGTGACTACAGCAAAGAAGAAGCTATTTCTAGGACTGTATGACACATAAGACACCAGCTTTTTAAATGCAGTTCAGGTGTATACATGTCATTTACATGCTATTAATCCAATCTGTAACTATTTTCAGCTCAGGGAACTTCCAGAAACAGATACAGGTCTATATCTTTAACACTGCATAGATTCTTCTTCCATAAGCTTATCCAATCTCTCAAACTCAGAAAAGTTTCTTGCATCCATGCCATCTTTTGGCATGGAGTACCTTATAGTTTATCACTTGCTGAAAGAACTCCTTCCCTTTGTTTCACCTGGTTAGACCATAAGCTTTGTTTAAAAGCCCGTAGCTTTTGTAGTGGAAAAAAAAAAATTACATCATCCCCTTCTGCCAATTGTTATTTTATAGAGCTCTTACATACTCCTTTAATTATTTCTTTTGCACATGGAAGAGTACTAGCCTACTCAACTGTTCCTCATATGGATATCATTCCACATGGACCAGCTATCCTTGAAATCTTCCTCTGAACCTTTCCAGTTCTAGATTTTAAGATGAGAAAAAAGCTAGACACAGTAATCACGGTCTGGTCACGTACAGGATTTATACAGCAACAAAGATGTTTTCTGTCTTGCTCCTTATTCTTTTTCTAGTAACATCCAGTATTCGTGGGTTTTTCCTCCACTGTTACTGAACAGACACGTTGTTTTCATAGTGTGACTCTAACTCTTGCCTCTCACTCAAGTGGAAATGCTTATTTCACAATCTAGTATTTTTTGTTAAAACTAAGATTGTTTTTCCCAGAATCCCTTACATCACATTTATTTTAACTGAACTTCACTTGCTTATCTTATTTATTCACACACGCCATTTCCTAAGACCCTTCTGCAACAGTTTAATCTGCTGTCATCCTCACTACCTCTAATAACAAAGTGCATATATTAATCAGCTGACTTAACCACCTCCTTTTTTACCCACTTTTCCTGACAGTTAACAATGCCAAAGTTCTGTCTTTTTAACACCAACAATTAATTCACACACAAAAGACATTTCCAGCACACTGATACCCGTGACTAAAAAAATAAAAATCAATACTCAAATAATTCCAGTCAGTATCAATAAAAGCTGCGTATCAAAGTATAAGTCCTCTGAGCAAGGTGAGAAGCTGACAGCTATACTGTGATACAAAACCTATTCTCCCCAGTCAAACAAAGCTTCCCCTATCAAACAAAACCACAGTTGTTTTTAAGGTTATTACCTGGGTAGGTGTAATGATAGGAACACCACCAACAATTTCTGTCCTGTAAGACACTTGCTTCTTTCCACCTGGGCTTTCAGCTTGACGATTTGCATTATCCATTTGACACAGAGGATCAGACTGCTTTGGTACCTGAAAGTGGAATATGATAATTAATATAAGTTTTATGAAGACCTGAAGAAAGCCCTAATCATTATTCAAGCATTTTTAATTTGTTTTCAGCAGGATTTAACAAATGTTCTCTGAACAAGTCTAGAAATAGTTTACATGAAAATTTGTTGCAATGGCTATGCTTTAGTTCTCAGAAGAAAACTGGTGCCAATAAAGACATCTCACCAGGTGTCTTGAAACTTAAAAATCAATTCCCAGCTTTGCCATAAGTGCTATATTTGATCTTGAAGAAGGACTGCTAATTCGTAGAATTGGCTCTTTATTTTTCACTTGCTTTCAGTTTTAGCAACAAGTGCTTCAGACTGGAGACGCCCCAGTGCCTGCAGAGCTAGCACAGTAAGGCCATAAATACAGGGCTACAGTATTGTGGCTTTTGTCAAACAGGATGCCTGACCAGTATGACATCTGCACTCACGTTCCAATACTTGGGATGAAGACTTTGTGTACTGCCTCCTACATGTATTACTAAATTCTGTCCAAAATTACTCTAACTACCTATTTCTAACTATCATTAACTAGGTTGGATGGGGGTTTGAGCAACCTGGTCTAGTGGGAGGCATCCTGCCCATGGCAGGGGGGTTGGAACTAGGTGATCGTTAAGGTCCCTTCCAACTCTAACCACTCTATGATTAGCTAATTCTCTCAAGCGTGGAATTAAAGCAATCAAAACACCACAGGAATTTAATTTCCCAGTAATTGGTTTGATCTAAAATGTTTACTCAAATTTCTGAGTTTGTGCAAAAAGTAAACATCTGTAACCTAAGAAATGTACCAGCTGGCCACCTAAGACGTTTTCATTTATCCTTTCACACCTAATATTAATTTAGTAAATTTGAAATGACTTCAAAAAGAAGAGACCAAGAGTCTCAGCAACCTACTGGATATTTACACAGGACATCCAAATTCATTCAGAAAGAAGGGACACGCAAATTGTCCTCATATGGTGAATTACAATGCAATACTGTGGCACATTCAAAACTTGAAACTGAACTGATCTAGACAAAAAACAAAGCTACTTTATAGTCTGCTGTGATTCTAGTTCCTGCTTATTTCACAAAAAAAACAGTCTGCAGAGAAGTACAAACAGTCCTGAGAGCACAAATGTCAGCCTGGGACAGCTTCCTCCTGGCCAAGTGAAGGTAGCACTCAGCAGCTTGCTCAGCTGTGGCGTCAGGCTCATTCTCTCGCTTCCACCGTCCCCTCAGCCTTGCACAACATCCAGCTTTACTAGCACAGGCAAAAGGGGACTCCATTCACAGCCAAGTCTGGGGCTGAAGGACAAGACACCCTCCCAGTGCACACAGATCATGGGCCTCAGCTGTTCAAGAGAAGGGGCTTGTAGCTACAGCTTTATGAGTAAGCGCTTCAGCCGTCACAAACTCCTACTTAAAATGTTACAGACCGAACCCACAACCACCTTCTCATATGAATGCGCTTTCAAATATTACTCAAATAGGCACACAATGTGCTAGACTGCAAAGGTTCACAGTTATTTTGAAATTATCAGCACTCAGAGTACTAACAATGCAGCAAATCTTGGAGGATTACAATCTACAGCAAGTAATGCTCATAAAAAATAGTAATAGAATGATCTTAATTATTTGATTAATTCACTGGCCATACTAAACAGCCTCTAAACAGATTAAGCGCAAAGGCTTGTTCCTTCAAAGACAAAAAATACTAATGATTTCACCAGCCATTTAGAGTGCAAGTTGAACATATGATAAACAGCTTTCAGACTAAATTCTAATTTTATGGAATTAATTCTTTATTCACCCTATTATTTTTTGAACTGGAAACAATTCAAGCCTGGTTGTGGTGTGTCCTCCATTTGAAAAACCCAAGCGAGCAGGCTTTGTGTTTCTGTTTTTTCATTAGTAGTAACATTTTTAACTCCAAAGAAAGGGCTACATTAAAAAATTGCAAACACCTCATGGAAACATCCTTAGGCAACCTGAAAATGAGCAAGTTACTGACAACGAATATGAATGTGCACGCCCATGCTCAGAACCCCTTCTTTGTAAAGGTGTGCTCTCAAAACAGTTCATGTCATCACTTCTCTGAAACTGGAGAACAAACAAAACCATAACTTCTGCCTCCTGAAAAGACCGAGGTAATACATGGGTTTTTCTATCATGTGATAACAAGCTGTCCTGGTACAAGCCAGAAAGTAATTTAACACATACCAGAAGAATGCATTAATGTTTCTTTGAATGGATGTTACTTGAAACCAGGAGAGAGCCTTCGGAACATGGCATGATGTGTTTGCTCATTACTTCAGTGACACTTTAAGAAATAGAAACTTTTGACACCAGGCAAATATATGTGTATCTTTTCATTGCTTGCAAGTGTCTTCTGGATATTTCAATCAATATTAAATGTGTACAGTTAATTTTAAATTATTAGGAACCATCATATGCTGTAATGAAAAAGTTAATCACATTTTTGTCCAATATCCAAAGCAAAAAGTAAAATAAACTCAAGTTTAGGGATAAAAGCTAGAAGCGAAGGTTACATTCAAGCACCTTGAGACAGTCAACATTTGAAAGCATTGCTAAACAACAGCTAAACCACTTACTGTGATTTTGGTAGCTTTGTTCAGAACATTTACCCATTCAACTAGGTCCTGCTGATCATTGGCTTGTAGGAAGTATTTTCTCATCCCTGCATTCATAACTGTTAAAAATCAATATGAAAAGTTAACAACACTGAAATTTAAGAGCAAACGTAACACCATCATAATAAGATTTAATTTCAGATGGAAAATCCAGTTTAAGTATTCAAGCTCTCTGCTGCATTTCTTTTTAGAAAGTAATCTTAAGATAAGATACATACATCCACTTGACAGGCTTGCTTAATCTTAGAAAAAAAACTCTATTTTTCTTTTCTTTTTTTTTTTAGCTCTCCACTTTAATGGCGCCATACAGAATTTCTTAAGTTATTTTTATTACATAGAAATAAAGCCTTTAATTTTATCAGAATTTTCTACAGCTCCATTTCCCTTTTCTCACTTTCCCTAAGCGACAAAGTTTTATACTTGGGGACTGCTACAATTTCTCCTTTTAATCCTCTGACCACTATCGGTTATCCTTTGCAACTAACTCATTAATGTGATTATGATCACTGATTTTTTTTTTTTTTTTTAAGCTGTGGAAAAATCAGTATTGATTACTAAGTACATGATGCTCAGGACCAAACAACTTTAAACTTTATTCTACTTTAGTGACTTGGCAAAGCAAGCATATTTTTAAGTTTATATAGCTACCTGGCAACACCTAGCATACCTTTACCCAAAAAGGGCAAACATGTTTCTGTGTACCAGTAAAAAAAAGAAAAAAAAAAATCATGGCTAGGTTTCTCACAAACTCCTCTAAGAACTTATCTTAAAATTAGTTTTAAGGCAAACAGCAACTAAGGCCTTCCCAGACCTTTGAAGCATTGCAGCTAAAGTCTGAACAGATTTCACTGCTCTACCTGTAACATAACAGTTCTTCAGGTCATGGCTAACAGCAAACACATGCCAGAAACAGATACTTTTTACTCTTCTATCATCCTTCTCCCTAAAGTGGATGGTTTGAAGCAAACGTTATTAGATGCAAAAATAAAATCAATATACAGAACTGTAAAATGAGTTGACTGAAACAACTACTCCCAGTATTTAAATAAAAAGACAATAAATGTAAATTTTTCCTCTAAAGAGTACCAAAATGCTTTAATATTTCTGATTTATTAAAAGCTCTCAGCCAGCATCTTGGACCATTAATGCTTCTTAGAGCTGGCCCATGGACAACAGCAACTTTACAACTGATGCAGACTAACACCTCTGCACATGCATATGCAGAGGAATCTGTAGATGGCACTGAATTGACACGCTACGTACTAGTCGAGACTCCCTGAAGCCTCACACACAGGGTGATTCACAAAGTGCTCCAACACAGAGAATGCACAAGTCTGGTGAAGCAGCCTCCTCTGGGCCTGTACAACACTGCACATGCCAAAGGACAGCTTAACTAATTGTCATAAACCTTTCAGGCATTTTCAGTACCTTCATGTGAGCTAAAATTCTTATGTGAATGCAGCCATGAAGAATGGTAATTCATAAACGGAGCAGAGGCTGATTCTAGCCTCCACACATACTTTTGTAAATGCCAACTGCTTGCAAAAAAAAAAAAAAAAAAAAAAAATCTAGAATTATGCTAAGTTCTGGACAAATTACTTATATGAAAAAAAAGACCAGAGGGGGTTTTTATCATTAGCTAAAGTTTTACTCAAGTTTAAACAAGTTTAAATATCAATAAACCTAGAAAGTACCCCAAGCAAATTATTTTTCTTTGGTGCAGCAATAGAGGCTGAAACTTAATGTGAGAGCATTGGCTGACAGTATTTTTAGATCAATTAAACCAACTCTTATCAGTAATACAGATTAAAATAGTTAAATTACTTGTCCTCATAGCTAACAGGCATGCCGTGTTTCTGAAAATATTCATCATTTTTCATTAGCTTATTAATGCCTCAAAAATTTCAAACATCTGAAAACCAGCACTCACCTACTCATTACGCTGCAATGTGAAAAGCCACAAAAACACCTTACGAAGAAGCCAACATTTCCCTTGTACTAAAGAAGAAATAGTGAATACAAACTATTTTTAAAAAATACACTACCAGCTGTATCTAGTAACAGAACTGCAGAACATTATCTTTGTTTCAAATTTCTGACGAACATACTTGATGCACATGCCACAACTTACCAAAACAGAATTCTGCCTTTGGCCTTAGCTTGGTTGCATCGCTAACCTAGTATGGAAATTAAGATTATAAATATCAGTGCACATACAAAATATACATCAGATATCACAATTTTTTTCTCTTTTAAGTGGCTAAATTTGAAGATTAGCAGCATAGAAATCTTGTTAGGTATAAAGAGATACAGATATAACAAAAAATACTATGTAAATTTCAGTTCAAGACATGTAACCTATGGTATCAAGACAGCTTAAGCCATATGTTCCTACTCCTTAAATTGAAGGATCCATTACCAGACAAAATGTTGAAATTTGAAAACATAACACTTACACTTGCACTTTGAAGTTCTACGTCTTAAGTGAACTAAAAATTCAAGGACACCAGTTGTATTTTCATTCATTAACATAACAACAGCAATAGCCACTTTTCTTCAGGAGTGTCTAAAACGTTGCAGTGTTGGGGGAGGAGGGAAGCGGGCATCCTGTTTTGAGAGAGGCACTGCAATTTTTACATTATAGAGCACTTTTATCAAGGGTGGGGGAGTGGGCAAAGCAGTCTCTCGCACCAAAACTTTTTCTTTTGGCCAGAAACAAAACCCACATACTATGTAACTATAAGAGCTATGGAAAGTTAGACTGAGTTTCCGCACAGAAGGCACGCTTGAGCTGCCTTCAAAGGTGCACAGAGGTGCAAAGGCACAAGTGACCACCCCTGCTGCCACTAGAAGTGAGACACAACATTTCATATTTCTTAAGATGACAACTGTGAGGTTTGGGGCAAAGTAAGCATAGAAGAAGGAAACCAGGAAGGATGTAAGCAGGTCTCCACAGACATATCTGTATTCATGATATAACCAGCATCAATGATGCCTTTTACAAGAATAAAAAACAAAAAAAAACAAAAAAAACCCAAAAACGGAAGGTGGGGACACGCAGTACGACAACAAGAAAAGCAACGAAAGGAAGAGAAATGATCAGAAAGACAAGAGTCAATTGTTTTTCCCCACTTACTTGTTAATGCAGTATCTGCTACAAATTTACCCATGAAGACTTTCTTAGTTCACAGTTTTCTTTCAGACGTATTTGGAAATGAGTGTATGCAGAGTGTAATGAACTAGTATTTTCCAGAAATTTTTCTGTTCTATCTATTAAAGATCATGATTACTTGCAGACTACCACACCCAAAGACTTATCTTCCACTTCATAAGTGGCCTGTCTTTTCTCCAATACTAACTGGAATTGAAATACTCATACAGCAACTGAAACATATGGTTCAGAAATATAAATTCTATGCAGTAAAGAGCTGCAACTTGAAATGATAAAACAAACCTAGACAACACAGTAATTAGTCTGTTCTTCTTTTAACCTGATATTATTAAAGTGGTTGCAACACTTGTCTAAAGTTCAGGAGTAGCACACAAGCAAAAAGCTTCCCATGCGCTATGTAACAGGCCTTCAAAATGGTCAAAAAGCTGAGGCCTTCAGAAGCAGCCCTTGGTAGTTATCACCAAAACTTAGCAACAAGTGTCTTACACATTGTCTTACCTTTGAAATATAGGTAAGTTTAATGACTCCCACAGGTGGAGATCCAGAGGGAAGATTCTGAAACAAATCATACGTTACAAAGTGAAACTAGTTTATTCTCATATCACAGTCAGTGTTTATGCATAAAAAGCAAATAACTCAATTCCACAAACAAAAAGAAAATACTATGTGTTTTCACAGACAATACACAACGTATGCCTGAAACAGGATCTAAACTACTTGTTTATTATACACACATCTGTTAATCAACTAAAACCAGAAAGACTGCTAGAAACAATACAAATAGTAATTGTTTCAGAGGTTTATGTATTTTACTAGAGGAAAAAGGATTCTTGCAGGTCTGCATCCAGGAAATCCGGAAAGAATACTTTTTCCTTAACAGATGTTGGCGTCTTATGTATTTTGACCAGGGCAGGCGGAAGGGACAAGAAGTGACATTCATCTATTATGTCAGATACTTCAAAGGCTGTCTCACATATTTTCCAAAATGGACTGAAAAATCATAGTCTTATCATTTAATATTAAAGTTATTGCAGGGAAAGACCATGACACTTCCTAAAGTTGCAGTTAAGTCTATTTACAGTCCGTTGTATGGATTGTAAATATGTATGTTGTACATACCTCCATTGTTTTTACATCCTCCCTTAGCACACTACTCTTAATGTTTACATTGCTATTCTCAATCAGCTAGTAGCCCAGAAGCACAACAGTTAAAGAATTGAGCATCACAAACCATGGTTAACTTTAACTGTTTCTGATGCAACAGTCTTTCTAATTTTGTTCCTTTAAAGAGAAGATTGTTTTCCATATACTTTTTTCCATTACAATTTTTCCTTTGAAAATGGCCCTTTATGTTACAGTATCAGCACTGAAGACTGTAAGAATGGTACTGCATCTGCTCACTGATCCTTTCTGCAGCTAAAGTACCCTTCTTTATTCCATAGTGCCTTACAAACTTCTACATGGTAAAGAGAAGCCTAATGCTACCCAGAGTCAGAAAGACAGACAAATAATTGGTTTATACTCCATTCGTATTTCAAAGGTAAGAAAGTAGGTTACGTTTACTGTAGACTGGTAACACTGAAATTTAATTTAAAAAGTCTTCCCATTTTGCCCAAATAAACAAATTTAAGTTTTACTTTATCAGAATGATTTTGGTCCCAGCATACACCAGTTTTATATAGTGGTTAATGGTGGACTTAAAAACATCATTTCTTTGAACAGCTGAAATGATTCTCACAGATAAAAATAGAGCACTTTTACCAGCAACAAAGGGCCCACTGAAGTTCTGCACACACCAGACTCATCCTATATGAGGTTTCATGACTTCAAGGATTAATAAAGGTCTCCACACAGTGGATCTATAAAAATTCTGTTGTTCTTCAAAACCAAAGCAATGGAAGAAAGTCAAGAAGCTTCAACTTGCCTCTTGCAAGATACCCATTTGCCTATGAATGGTAACATTAAAAAAAAAAAAAAAAAAAAGATAAGAAAGCCTAAACTAACAACTCCAGGAGGTGTGCACTGCAAATCTAATTAGTCTTAAGACTTCTGAAGAATTGCAATTTCTACAGCATTTCAATTTTTTGCCCACACGCCCTGGTTATATCGCAGGAGAAACTGAAAAGAAGAATTGCTTCATATCACTCATTGACATCAAACATTTGAAGTCTCTCTTATTTCCAGAAATTCTCTCTTTTTTCTCCTCAGTAAGAACTCCTAAATGCTTCAGTCACAAGTCACATTCATCGAGCTGCACATCGTTTAAATTTTTTTCCATTGGTTCCTTTGAACGGTAGACTTCTACCGCATTTTAACTCTGGTCTTCCTGGCAGAATGGTTCACAAATATTCTTCTGGCAGACAGCTGTCAGCTGACCTAGATCCTATGCTTTTACTGTCTCTGTACACAAACCCTAAGCATTTACGTGTTCTCCCCTATGCCTGAAGACACAATGATGTGTGTACACTATAGAAGTAGCTTTTATATAAAGGATGCTGTCCATCACGATGGATACAAGCTTTCCTCGTTCATATACTATTCACGCTGTATTGAAATTGCAAGCATCATTAGAAATTGCTTTTCAATGACTGATTCTGTTGAGGCACAATAATATGAAACAGATAACTGACCCATGCAATGCAAGGAAAACTTGCACGCACTTCCACATAAGGTTAGAGGTGAATTAAGAGACCTGTGTAGTGAAACTCGTGTGATTCAGCTCATCTGGTTATATTACATAGCACTACCTAGTGCCTGCAAGAACCTGTAATGCACACTCAAGACACTTAATCGAAAATAAATATAGCACATCATCATTCCAAACTAATGACTGATTTATACCTGGGATCAAATTCAGATTCCTGTCTGATCCCTAAATCTCCTGTCAATACTTAGATTCCATATGTCAGCAATTCACCGCCGTTTGAGCTGTTTTTCATGTTTTACTATTAAGTGCAACTGGTAACGTTTTAAATAGAAATATGAACTATATTTTTTCTTTAAAAGACTGCACATATTAGCAAAGAAGAAACACTCATTTACAATTATTCCACTTACGTAACTAATTTTTTTCTCCTAGCTTCCAGGTCCATCAACTAATATTAAACCTCACTTTTCTTAAGTAAATTTGTTAAAAATCTGAAATAGTTGAAACTGATAGAAGCCAGATAGCTATTGCCAAGAACACCTCACCTGTGGGTTATCCATGTACCACACCAGACTGTCTTCTCGTGTGTCCAGAATGAAGTACCGCCGCAGAAATTTCCCGCTATTCTCATTTTCTTCAATATCTAGGAAACCACAAATGCGATTCTGACGATCCACATAAGGCATTTCTGACCCTGAACATCACACTGCAGAACAAAAAGCATAGAAGTTAAGCAAAGCTCCTTGTTATTAATTTTAAGACTGTTCTGTGCATACCCATGACATTTTGAGCAGTTTCAACTAGTAGCTTAAAGAAGTTTCTACAGAAGAATAAGTGAAGCGTAGCTGTTTCCCCCCACTACCGCCGAATTTTTAGGTAGGTCTTTCTTACTTCTTTGAAGCCTATACTTAGGATATCTAATACCCTAAGTGCAAAGCTACAAGTGGTGAACAGTAGATGAGTATCAAGACCAGCTTTTACAAGATCTCTAAAGAGTAATAAAAGATTCTCCTTCACAACTTGCACAAAGTTGAGATAATGCTAGGTTTACACTTCCTTCTTTGATATTGCCTTTCATGGTCAAGAAAGGATCTTTGTCAGCAGCTCTACTGTCCAACGTGATTTTTCATATTTTGCTTAAGCAAATTCAACAAAAAGGCTTTTAGAAACATTGTTCACATTTTTCTTTTCTCCTACAAAAAGAACTTCACGTTTAAGAATGTCTAAGAACATACATCTTTTCATCATTATACATTAAGTAGTCAAAATTAAGTTGTATGTGCAGTAACAGAGATGTGAACACACTTGCTAGTCCAAAACTGAAATCCTCGATATCCATGTGGTACTAAGTTTGAGGGTGGTGGGCTTTTTTTTTTTTTTAATTTGGGGTTTGGGGATTTTTTGGGGCCTTTTTTTTCTTTAAAAATAAATAAATAGAAATCTGTACTACTGACCACCTATTCCCATTTCGCCTGCTTCACCTTTTATGGCTCTGTCTTACTGCAGGCTATTGCATCATTTTTTTTGCTTCCTTTTATTTTACGGGACCGTCATTTTACCTTAAGAGCCAGCCTTGTAAGACCAAAGAGAAATTTGCATACTCATCCAAAAATGGCAATAAACCAACATTTAAATATTATAAAAATTAGGTCGATGCCAATCTTCCCCAGACCAGGAAAGAAACAGTTCAGTCCTCTTTACATTTTGTTACTAAACTCAGAAATAGTACATATCCAAAAATATTAATGAGACATAGAAGGTTTAACCACTTCACACTTTTTGAAACATCTTCCAGCTTTCACTGTGTAATATGGAAATTACTTTTTAATATTTCTTGAAATTGTTTAACTTTACTATTTCATTCCTTAAAGTTATTTGATTGAAATATATTTATATACACACACAATGAGGCAGACACCTGATAACTATCTGTAGCTAGCTATTGATACACCACTGTAAAACATGATATATGGTTAAGAACATTTTAAAGTGTTTATTTTGGGGAATCAGATATACAGATAAGAATATATTTATTTGGGGGGTTCAGATATGCAAGTAAGTAGACGTATGCTTGTATTTACAGCTGTTCTTTTATATGACTAATTAGAATAATAGTAAAATTTTGCTTAAACCACTTGAAGAAACAATTTTTACAATCTATTATCATGATTCTGATACCATATTAGAAAAATTTCTAGTAAACTGTTTTAAGGGACCAGATCTAACAATCTCAATTCAGCAGTACTTGCAAAAAGCTTGCAAATAGTATTCGCAAAACAGTATTTGCAGGAAAAGAGACTGCAATATTACGGTGATGATGGGCTATTAAAAATGTTCGTGGTTCGGATTTTTTAATGTAAGCTATTAATTCAAAAGTTAAATGCATTTTTGCGTATAACAAAGTTCACACACTTCTGTTTGAGATGCATGATGTTTTCTATATAGCTACAAGGACATTAAATGTGTATGAGCCTTCCATTAAGCACTTGACTGTTTTTTTCTTTTCTTTCCACTCCCAAAATGAAAAAGTGTCTCCATATTTAAGGTATGCAATGACAGTTTAAATCTTCAAAGGCATAGGTTTGTTCTTCAATAAAGTAACATAATTTACTACGGTAATCTAAATTTTCTTGGTATGTTCCTCAACTTAAATATCACAGATCTAAGACAAGTTCTGTAACTGACTTATAGTTCTAAGTAAGAGCAAAACCAAACACTTGAGCACTCTTAAGATAATGTCATAATCGTAACAAACATTCATAAGTAATTCCCATGCTGGCTCTTGGGATCACTTTACACTGAAGCAACTTCTTTCTATAAACACATCTGTAACTAGGGGCAAGCTTAAGGTGAGCTATCCTCTAAATTATATTCTAAACAGGCAGAACTTGGCATCACACATGGTTTTCACTGAAATTAATTAAAATATTTGTCATTTACCAGTATTGTCCTCAATTGTGCCAGGTGGTGCCTCAACAAAACATACAGTACTTCCGGGACACAATTTCAGCTTAATATCAACAGTTTATGAAGCCCAGAAAAGCCTTGTGCCTAAAAAAAGCAAATATTGGTGGCTGGTTTCCTGTTTGAGCAGGCTTAAGCTGCATTCTGTGCAGATGTGAAGAAAACGAGACAAGGAAAAATTGTTTTTGAAACAAGATATAAGTTGATTAAGAATCCTTGAATAAAAATGACCAAACGTTAAAGCATCTGTGTTTCAAAAAACCTTTATGAAAAATATAAGAAGGATACTCATAATGCTCCATTATGAGCATACAATTAACTAAAGCTGACCTACTCCAATACTTTTTTTTTTTCCAGGGCAAAAGACAAAATGCAGAAGCTTTCTCTTATATGTCAATAAACCAATTTTCACAGAAAAAAGAAACCTAAATTCATACAGATTTTCTATTTCAAAGTACTGAGAGATAATTTCCAGCCTACAAAATAATACTATTTGCAGTTCCTTTGTCCTCTGATGAAGGGAGAGGATAAACTATCATTAATTAAAAAAACTTAAGTTGTATAACTGCTGTTTTCTTCAGATTAGTTTGAAATTTCTCACAGGATTACCGACATCTACCAGAATGATGCTAAAAGATTAAAAAACCCTCTAACTTTATTACAAAATTGAAATCAAACATGAAATCATGCAATTGTTTTCCAGTTTTAAAAGTCTGTTTGCATCACATTAAGCCTTGGCAAGATTCCACTGTAAATTAATACCTATTTTTCAGCATTCATTAACGAACCATAATTTGTAGTGCATATTTAACAAAAAAAATCCATTTGTGCCTTTCTTCCAGTTACTAAAGCAACTGAACACACATGACAAAACCGCCACTACAACACCCTTCCTGGCAACTCCAGACTGACCAAAAAAACAATAAAGACGGAATTACCACATTACTTCTAAAGATTCATAAAAGGAATTGCAGAAGTCCAACAGTAATCCTTCAGTGTAGGAAATCTGACTGAAAGACCACCAGCCCAAAAATTCACCAGAACTTCAACTTAAAAGTTTCTTCAGAATACAGATCCTGTCTTAGATAGATATAATTTATTTTTCATGAAATTATTATTTCAGGCGATTATAAAACAAAAATCTCCAAGTCTGTGTACATTTTACAGCTATTATTACATGCACACTTAGTTATTTTCTGCAGCTGAATCTGCAGCACAGAACTGTGTAATAACTCTTTTGCCCACTTTTAGAATCAAGTATTATACAAGGATTGCGAGTTCTTAGAGAGAAAAGATGAAGGCAAACCTATAACAGATTACATACAACTTCATTTTATTTTGCCTTCCCTCCCTCGAGTGGGGGGGGCAGGGGAGGGAGGAGATATGGGTCAACGACATAGTGCTACTTCAGCAAAAATATTGCTGTGGCCTGTTTCGTCTCAGTTCTCTCCACAATCCACCAGAATCTAAAATATTTCTGAAAACCTATTTTGTGGTGTATATTGACACTCATATGTAAGAATTCTGAAAACTCTCAGTGCCTTAAAATTCATTCTTGGAGGGTTGTGTTATAATCCAAACAGGACGTCTCACTTATTTTTGAAGTCTTACATCCCTCTTTCCAGTGGCTGTGTACTAATTTAAGTAGGTACATACCTCATCAGCCCAGCTTCTCTCAGATTTCCCCTCTCGCTGCTCTTTTTCTCTCGGGTATACCATATACCAATATTCCTCAACATTTATATCACAAACCGAAGGCTGCCCGGCCTCCTGGGCACTGCTATAAGTAAAAATCACAGCTCACCTTCTCCCAGTCTATAACTAAATGCATGACTGCACAACTAGAACCTGCAGAGGCATACAAGCATCTCGTTTTCAGCATTTATAACAGACTGCTTAAACTCTCTTACATTAATTTGTATTTTTAGTTTCACACCAGCACTTGCTCTTGAGTTCACCTCCTTTACAGTTTTGCTGCAGCCTCTGTATCTTCAAGTACAAAGTCTATACAAGACCATTAAAGTTGCACGCAAGGTAACATTTCTGTGGCCTAATCTCTCCTTTGCCAGCTAATGCTTGATTTCCACACGCAGGCATAAGCCACGCACCTCTGGCTTACTAGAGAAAGTAGAACTTCATATGAATAAAAAGACCCTTGCAATAGGCTTTGGACTATCCACATGAAAGCTTGATTAAGACATACAGCAAGATGAGCATTGCTCCTTAATACCTTTTAGCTTCATTTCACATGTGTTTTCCCCAAACATTGTGTATAAGTTTATTATTATTTTTATTTCTTTAATTTAGAGTAACACTTCTACTTGCTGCTCTATTAGTGTATGGACATTTTGAACTTTGGATTTAAATTTACCACAGGAGACGGATGACTTGGAGGTTCTTTTTCTATTAGCTAAGATTAAGAAACACACATTACCTACTCATCTCTATGAAATGATTAACAACATTCATAAAACTATACCTGATAAATATAAAATGATGCTATGAGTCATGCCCATCGCTCCTCCCCACCCCGCTTTTTAAGCTCTACTATTTACACTAGCTCCATCTCTGCAAAGGGAAGGTAAGCGGCATCCCCAGCAATCTCATTTTCCCTGCAGTTCCAGGGACAGCTTAATTACTGAGCGCTCTTGCCTTTTGCCTAGGCAATTACTATCAGCTTCCTGCTGTAAATCAGCTACTCTCCAGTTGGTCATCTCTTTTACTGGCCATTTACTCCATTTACCGACTCCCAAGGGTAAGGGATGAGTTCAGACTGTCCTGCTTATACCTTGAAGATTACAGCAATGAAAGCTTTCCTTCTTGCATACATCCAGGACAACAAAGGCCGGGGGGGGCGGGGCAACCCCAACCCTGAGACGAGCTCAGAAGAGCCTCTCAAAACAAGTCACATAAATCTTCCAGGACAGTTGTTCAAATTTCTTTATTTTCAACCCTTGAAAACGTTCCAGTAGAGGCAGAACACCGTATAGATAATTTAAACTGAGAGACGTCTCTGCTAATCTTTCACAAACCCCTTAAAGACACAATTTCCTAAGTACCCAAAACATGATAGAAAAAACACTAATCCAGGAGCTGGAGAGGTGACTTGGCTATGGTTCTGACAAAAATCAAAGATAATTTAGGACTGACTGTTTTAATATGACACGCTGAGCTTTGTTATTTCCAAAAGATCCTTCACTGATCCGTCTTTGTTCTGCAGGGCACAACAGATTTTGTATGCTTCTGTTAAATAGAAAAGACACAACTTTGTTTTGCTAGAAGCGTATGAAACTACTGGCAACATCATCTACAAATGAGAACTGGGAGTCTCCAGGATATGCTGCCCCCTAAATTTAGATCCCTTCTCTAAAGTGGTCAAGAAGGAAAGAAAGCAGCTGCAAAAGGCCAGTATTCACGTGGAAGAGAATTCCTAAGCATAAGAAGTTAATCTTCAAAATTAAAAAAAAAATGAAATAAGTATCAGTGTCTTTGACCTCGCCTATCCCTGATCAAACTATGAGGCGTATCAAACAATACATCCCTCCCCCAGTACCTAATCCAGCTTCCAACTAGGGCACAATATGGAAGAATCATCTAACAAATGATGATGAATCATCTAGCAAAGACAGCAGTCTTATCTTGCATTTAAGTCTTACTCCGTCATCACTCTGTCTTCAAAATGCATCTGATCTGCTGTTCTCCAGGAAGACTCATTAAATTAGGGTAAGCCAACTCTTTCTTTTCCAACACACCTCAGCAAGTCAAATGACTCTAACTTTATTCCATACTACTTAAATGCTACAGCATTAATCCTGGGTGCTTTCAGCATCCACATAAACCCAACACTTTTTAAAATACACATTTTACAACAGAAATGCATCAAAGCATACAGTTTGATATACCTTCTTTCAGTACAGATTGAATCCAGTAAAACCTGCAACCCCCAAGACCCTTGGTATAGTAATATAACAATGAGAAACAGTTGGCTCAAACTGAAGCAAGAAACAACTGAGATGAGTTAAGCACAAAAGATGCATGTAATCAATGAACATTAAGGTTTTTCACAGCCATTTTGGTCTGCCTCCTCCAGACACACCGCTCGCCAGAAAGCCACCATCATTCACCACGGACAACATCAACCCGTGCACAAGCTCTTCATCTTTAGGCTAAACCACAGTAACGTTACCTTTGTCTAGGTAAAAATTTCAGTATGTTTTAGGGGGAGATTGGAGTTCTAAGGAAAACATACTGAAGTTACCTGAATCCATCATCTGCTGGCCTACTTCAAACACCGATCTACCAGTTCCACAATGGAACAGACTGGTACTTCCTCAAAAACTTTTGCAGGAATTTCTGTAAGTGATGTTTCATGCTCTTAATTTAACCACTTTCTTCTGTTTTAAAGTATCTGCAATAACAGCCAAAGGCTTTGGGGATGTGATGAAATGAGGAAATGCACTGCACAGGATGCAAAATTCCTCCATATCGCTGATCTCTTAAGAGAGCCAAAACAAAAAACCCCACCTATTAATAGTTTTTGCCTAGCTAAAACAAGTATTTTAATTATCCCTCTAAATACACTGAGCTAATGCAAACAAAAGGAAGCATCCTCTGCAATGAGGCCATTACAAAAGACACTCTTGAAATTTACCTATTAATAAACTTATGAGTGATGATTAGCCTAGAAAGTAATAAAGTAAAACAGGAAAGTTAAGACAGTGAAAGAATATGTTCAACAACTCGAAGTTTTTACAACAGTCAGAACTACAGCTTTCATCACTTCATATTAAGTCTAGGTAATACCAAGTTACTCAAAATGAGATATAACCAGAGATGAGTACAACAGAGGAAAACAAAATGTAGTTATACTAATTCACTTTGACTTAATCAATCCCCAAAACATATTTTTAAAAACTTACTAATTTCAGTTACAAACTAGCTAAAATGCTTAATAGTGGGGGTTCAGAGTTGATTATTATTTGCAATTATTTTTAATGTTATTATGGGCCGTTTAAAAATTTTAAGTGCTATATGTAAAACTTCCAATATGATAAATTAGGTCCTTGTTCTCGAAAATGCTTACATGCATTAGTCTATAGAAATTGTTCCATTCATGACAACTAAACCAAATTAAAAATTAAGCAGGGAACAAGCACATTACTTATTAGGATTACTTATTATTCTTAGTTACTCATCAGTAAAAGACTTTAATTCCAGTTACAAGTAACTGCTTCATCTAGGCCAACCACGCTGAGAACTCAGATTCCACACACTGCCAGCTGTTTCAAATTCAACCCAAACTTGTCTTCAAATATGAAAGGGCAAGAGTCTCAAAAGCACGCCAATGACTTTGAAGCACTAAGACTATCTCCATCAAACTACAAATCCTGATGAAGCTTATTTGAATTGAGGAAGTTCAATACAAAAAGGTGGTGAGGCTGGTTTAAAAAAACAAACAACACACACCTGCCATTTTTGAGGCAGCGTTGCTGATTGTCACTCTGAATCCTGGGTACAAACTCACCAGCACAAACAAACACAGACCTTCTTCCTGGGAAGTATGCAAAAAATCAAAACTGCCAGCTGGCTAGGAAATAACAAGTTTAAAGTATCTTCCTCAGTTTTCACAGAGTACTCTTACATTGTTAAAGAAACTGCAACATCTACATAAGAGTGTGTTAAATTAATCTTGAAACTACTACTTAAAAAAAACCCAACCAAACAAACATTCCCTGCCCCAGTAGCAGCAAAACATTGTGCTGAAAACACTGGGTAGAAGTCAAACAGAGGGAAACTAGAGAGACCATTGCAGTAGTAAAAGATTACCTTTTGTATATAGATCCAAGGGCAAGTTCCAAATTTAAATGCAAGAATATCATACTCGGACTAATTCCACTAAACTCTATGTATTTAAGACACTCTAAAGCGAGCTCTGAATAGCTGAATACCTGTGAACTACGATTTCACATTACATATGTCTACTAGTAGCACAGCATATTACAGGCCATCTCAACGCAAGGTAAGACAACATTTAAGAATTTTGTCTACAGTGAGCTCAGAACAAAGCAAGCAAGCAAGCAAGCAAGCATATTTTTAATGCCCGTAACCAATCTGTGGAGCCTAACAAGGACTGTAAATAACTGATTTTCCAGTTCATTTTAACTATCAAATAATGAAAAGAATGCTATCACATGAATATTTGGTTTGACCTTTATTAAAAACGTAGAAGGATTTAATGAAACCAAAGCACAGAAAGCAAACAACTAATTATCCAATTTGATTTTATAGATCTAATTTAGCAAATACAATACAGAATAAAAAAAGCCATGGTTCATCTACATTAATACCTTGTGAAGAAAAAATTGTTGCCATTAAGATTTCACCTCACTGTTATTTTAATACTGTGGGACTTCATGGTACAGACCATGTTCAGTCCATTGCATAAGCCACTATGTGGGCCAAAATTCTGCTACTGCGAAGACTAGGTATCTCCTCCAGAATCTAGCTTATTTACCAGTCATATTAGTACTATACAAGGATTCACAGCAATTTAGTCCTATCTCAGAGCTCTTCAATAAGCACAAGCTTAGTGGAAGTTTTTTAGGAAGAATAATGCTTTGTCTGTCTCATCTAAGTGAGCCAATACTCATTTACAGAACACGTGCCAGCTCCTGTTTACTTTGGTGGAAGGAGAAAATTAAGCTCCCATCAAACAGCAAGGTTTTCAGGTCATTACCTTCCTCCCCTCTGCTTTTTTATACTTCTTAAATTAAGAAAATGAAATCTCACTCTGGTATATTTAATAAAAGTCTCATTTGAGGCAGAGAGACACCCCATAAAATAAAAGCTTATCTGCAATACTAGGTTTTGTAGCACACTGCCAGCATGCTAACACTTCATTTGAAGCACAAGCTTCACAGTAACTTCTCATACAATTAATTTCCAGCAGCCTTTCTCCTCGGAAGCAAGCCATGAGCCCAAGGAATTGTCCTCACTTCAGGTACAGGTCCGTTTGCTGACATTCTTCCTTACCTTTCTTATTTGTGCAATGACACAAATACCAGTTTACTGCACAGCTGTTCTGCACTGACACTGGTGTTTCTTAAAGCGTAAATTACAACGCAAATGGAGGATAACGATGCTCCACCTACAGAGTAATCCCAATACTACCAGGAAGTCATGCGGCTCCTGGCACTTTGCAGGATTGCTGCCTGACCTATACACAGCAAGACGGAAATACTCCAAAAGAATCGCAAGTCCTGTGTATGTGCAACAACACGCCTGGAAATCCTGAACTTACCGTGAGTATGCAACAGACTGGTTTTCAACATACTGTACTGCAGCCTTCCCCCAAGAAAGAAACAAATGGACCTCTCTAAGAAATCCTGCTCCTCCACCCAAATATGAAGGCACCAGCACAAATTAGGAAGACAGTATAAATTACAGCACCTACAGTGAACGTGATTCAAGAAAGAAAGAAAAAAAAAAAAAAAGAGGTTAATGAAAAAAAAGAAATCACCAAAGCCTGAATCCTAAGCAGGAACACTTCTGAAGCAAGAACATCCTTTAAGCACTGCTACCTAACTTTGTAGCACTACCGCACATACAGGCACTGTGTCTACTAGCTATAGAAGTAACTTGCTAGACGAATTATTAGCACAGCCTAAGTTTCCATTTGTTATTATAAGCCTCTCTAAAGAGTTAACCAATATATTTAACAACATCTTTTGAAGTGCAGTTTTAAGAGGACTGCTCACTCTTACAACAAACCTGACATGTAACTGTTTTAGCACTTAACAGAAGAACACTTAATTAAGTCACTAGTCTGAACAAGTACAAACATATTTTCTTGGACATGGGATGTAAATGTGGTGGGGACCAAAGCACTCATGGAGAGCACACACATCATAATAATTACATACGAAACTAACAAATTTATCACCTGTCAGTATAGAGAGACTGTTCCTAGGAGTGTTGACTCTCAATAATGAGAACACATTTGCAAAGCTGGGTAATTGCTGTCTAGTCTACATTTTCAGTTTATAGCAATGACAATACAATCTTCTACTTCCCACCAGAAGGATTTTAAATCCAAAATACTTTTATCTCCATAAAGTTACTAAAGACATTGCTGTTTAGAGGTGGCTACATATTCTTTTCTACCTCGGGAGAGCGGGGAGGTAGAGAAACTGATCTTTTCTCATTCTCTTTCACATGAAAAGACAATAAAGCAGACAGAATTTAAGAGATTCTGCCTATCATGCCAGCAGAACAAATGAACAAAACTGGTAGCTAAAACATTTGGATGTTATGGTTAGCTAGAATTAAAAGTGTTTCCCAAAGAAGGGAACAGTTGATGTAGGAACAGAGACAGCTTTGCTATTGTTCCTTGTGTGGCAAAATCATAACAGAAAGATTTTGCCTGGTTCATTCAAGTTTTTTATACTTTCTTAAATAAACAAAGCAATGCAGGGCTCCTTCAAATTTTAAGGACCTTCTCTTTTTAACTGATACAAAAAATTTCCAGTTNTGGGCAGTCTCTTAGACTTCTCCCTCTTAGCACGATAGAGCTATATGCCCCATGTTACTACTGCAGCTGAACACACCAAAACCTGACTGACAAACCCCTGTAACACTTCTGTGACACAGAGAGCTGCTGCTGCTCTGCAGTTTCAGTTTGAGAATAGAGGGACAGAGAAGCAGCTTGTCCTAGGCCACACAGGAAGCTTTTTGGCAGCACAGTGAGCTGAACCTGTTTCCCAAGTCCCAGAGCAGCAACCTCACCATTGAACCACCTTTCTTCTACATAAAATACCTGAAACTATTCAGATTTTCAAGGCAAAGGCATATGTTCAAACCTGAAAACTGTTTAAACTGTTGAATGCCACAAATGTCTACCAGACCTGCAACTCCCTACTCGCGCAGATAACATCTGTTAAAAGTAAGTGGCTCATATAGTTCTGCACCAGAAAGCTTAATAAGTTCCTTCTCCAAGATTAAAGAAACACCTACACATTCTAGATGCTTCTGCAAGTCCCTGGAGGGAGAAAATGCTGCTTAGTGCTGAGACAATGAACCAAGCTTCCTTCCTCAATAGTAACAAAACCCTGATGCTATACCTAGCACTAACAGGAAAGTGTTATTTATAAATTGAGCCATATAGGAATATGGCAAAATGTTTCTTAAAGTTGTCTACAGCATGTATCAAGATGACTTTCATGTTTTCAAAGTCCTAATTTCAGAGATCAGTGTAAGAGTAGAAAAAAATTTGAAACAGCTCAGCCATATCTCCCATTGCAATTCATTGCAGTTGTTCTGTGCATTGATGCGTAACTTCAAAACCTGAACTTGAACCACGCTTGTTACTCTGACCTCTTCAGCAGTCAATTTTTTTAAAGCAGCTACATTGCTTCTATATGTCAGACAAGCTCACTAGAATTTTGATATTTATTTTTCTTATATAATTTTATAAAGCATTGAGAGCACCGGTTCTAGCTGTATCTTGTTGCATTTAGGCTCAAACCCAAAGGAATACACGTACTGACTGTTGTATTTCTTATATCATTTGATGCCTGGCAACATCTACAGCACTTGCTCCACTTTGTAAAAATGTTTTATGCTAAAGCCAGTTACCTAAATTCACATATTTTGGCACCGAAGTAAGTTACTATCCTGCATTTTCATGCAATTATACAACTACACAAAGGTTTATTTGGCTCCAAACCCCAGTAAGTATTTTCTGAGAATGTTTCTATTGTTCATAATTATCAAGGAAAAAAAAAAGTCTTGCAAGAAAGATACATGCCCTTGTATCACAAGCCATTGTTTAGACAAACATTGACATACAGCTGGATGCAAGAAAGTGCACACCACTGCAAGCAAGGAAACTTCACGCTTACAACATGCACTCACTTCTCAATGCTGCTGGTTTGCTGCATTTTGAAGGAATTACATTTACTATGATAACTGTCAGCTTAAATAACCAGGAACATTTAGTAATAAAGACATCACTGGAATTCTAAATCTACTAAAATAGATTAAGAATTTTGCAGCCCTTGCAGTTTGGGCTATGTCCAACACTACACTGGAGACTGTCACAAGTAGAGATCTGTTCACATTTCAGTAATGTTCTCAAGTTCTTTCTAATCTGTTAGAGTCAATAAAAACTGACTTTTGCACTTCCTCTCTTCTATGCTAACTCTCTGACATACAGTCAGCCTTTATTATTTCTGCTGATATAGCTCCCTTCTCTTCTGAAATAAGCCACGGCTACCTGGAAAAACCAAGGCCTTTTCCTGCATTCAGGTCTTTTCCTCACATACGCGCCTTCCTTATTCCCCATGCATGTCTGCTGTCACTCAGTTACTTCTCCTGAGGAAGAATAAATACAGGGGGAGAGGAAAAGGAGGAGGAAAAGCATTAAGATGCTTCCTGTTTTATTCATACACTGGTTCTTCTTTGTCTATTATTTAATTTATACGAAAGCATCTGCTCCTCTGCAACATTTAAACACTGCAATATACCTGACAGTGACCTACTGTGCTTCTTTTTATTTCTACCCTTAAAATGCATAATGATACAATGGAATATAAGGCCAACTGTAGTTATAAAACACAGAAACAGCTTAAGAAAATAGATCTCATATTTACAATTTACCAACTCAGAATTAAATTTCTACACTAGCAAAATAACAACGTTTAATAACTGCGAAAATAACATGAAAGTCACACAAAGTTTTACTTTTTATGCAAAACCGTCTCCAGCAGTATAGTATTCAGTGATATCCAGGACACACAAAACCCCCATGTATTATCTCTTGAAATATCACTTTCTGCAGCATCAGTGCTTATTTATCCCCAAATTAAAAAGCTCTCCTCCAAATACCAACCAGGCTACAAATCTCTCTCTACCATGAGAGATTTCGGCCTGCTTTTAACACTTACCCATGTGACAAACAGGAATACAGCATTTCTACACTTCTCTGCTTTACACACCTAACAGTTTTATGTATTGTTACTTGTGTGACTCTCTCAAGTAAAAATCACAACCAGAAGTAGGAGATAGATCTTCTCAAGGACTACTGAATTTGCTTTAAAGTTGTACATGTAACTCAGTTGTGAAATAAACTGACACAAGACATCAGCATACTTCGTAACTACTTTCAAATCAAAAGTATTTTTAAAAAACCCATCCTTAAAAGTGCAGTATAGTAAATTTATTAAGACAGAGCATACAGCAAACAACAAATAGCCATGCACAGCGCCATCTCAGTAAAGATGGTGTTTGTGCTGCATCACAATGACCACAGCCCAAGTATAAAAAGGAAGTGGACAAATCAAAGGAAAGAAACCCAACACAACACTCCGCTGGATTCAACAGTGAGAAGCTATTCCTGGCACCTCATAGGTCCAAGTGTATGATCAAATATGGCTCTGTCTTCCAGCATCATGCATAGGATTGGGTAATGGGAAGAGAACACAAAATGCATCTTTACAGACATTACTGCCTCTTTTAGTAAAGTAAGCAATTTGTCAGAAGGCAACAAAAAAAGCTGATGCCATTCAGCTTACCATATGCAGGGCTATCTAGCAGTCTCTTTAAAAGTACTATGCTTTTGTAAGAAGGTGAAGCACTGAGAGATCTAGTTCTTAAGAATCTAAAAAAATATTACTTTCCCTCTCAGCTTTACCCAGATAAGCAACACCATGCCTAATTCGTAATGCTCAGTCTAACAAATTAATAACTGAACTGTGTCCCCACTTGCAGATAAACTGTTCTGTTTACTTGCTGTTAACTAACATAGTGCATCAATCAGTGAAAATTAGACATACAATTGTTAAGAAACAGGTCTCAAAAGAGGAGCTTGTTCCCAAAAGAGAAGTTGTTGCTTATTTGCAATAATATAATGCCTTTTATGAAGGTTATGCATTAGTTACACCTAAGGGAACTGCACAATACATACAGTATTTAAGTCTTTGTTAAGTTAGTAGCATGTCAAATGCCTATCTGGAATTTCACATGTGCTAAAAACTGCAAATATGACAATATTAGTTACAGTTTAACATTCATTTGTAGTCAAGTTGTCCATTTAAAGACACTTTGCTTCAGTAAATAACTAGACCAGGTTACAACTAATTTAGAACACAACTCAGAGGTGCAGGCTTGCATTGCTAGCACAGGCAACAGCCTTCCAAAACAGCCCTCTTCAGGACTAGCGCCTTCGAAAGCTAAAAGCAAACTAGCCACTAAATGTTAGCTGTCCCATTTGCACTCAGCTCCCCCTGAAGCTGCAGCTTGAAACTTCAATACCAAACGAGCACAACCAAGGCAGGCCCAGCCTGACAGCCCACACCCTCCCAGGCACCATCACTGCAGGGCTCTGCCCAGATAAGATCGCTCCTTCCCATCATGCTCAAAGACCGAAGTTGAGAAGAAGAGAGAGGAGAAGAAAAAAAAAAAAATATTACGGGTAATGAGATCATTCTCTTACCTCTGGGGATGTGACAGAGCCTTGACGGCTTTACCAGGGCAATTATGCCACGGCCTCCTATACACTGCCCCCGAGGTGAGACACGGGGAGAGCCCCCACGCCAAGGCGGCGGCTTCGAGGGAAAAGGAGAAGGAAGAAAAAGGAGAGGGAGGAGGGAAAGGACGGGCACGAAGCGGTCACGATCGAGGAGCTACACAAAGGCAGAGGCGTCGAAGGAACAGGACAGTACCCTGCCCGGCCAAGAACCAGGCAAGCACGGAAGGAAGAGCATCAGCCCCGCCGGGCTGGGCCGCCCCGCCGCCTCAGCCCCCCCCGC